>JARHVA010005367.1:490000-542500 GCA_037957365.1 Torreya grandis
AGTCTATCACCTAAAACAAGATAATAAGCATGAAAACAAGACATGGAGGTCACCCATGAAGACATGAATGAAGAGATGAGATTTCAGTAGTTTCCATTGGAGGTAAATGAATGCCTAAATGTTGATTTTTATGTCATCTATGATCAATAAAAAACTAATGTGTAGATTGGGAGAAAGAATGACAAATTACAGCCCTCAAAAAGAGAAAAGGGCATGGATATGTATGTCCTAAGTGGATGAAACAAATAGGTAATTATAATAAAGAGGAGAACCTCAAACAAGGCAAAGGCATAGGTGAAAAACAAGCACAAGTGTGGAAGCAAAACACTAAAGGCAAAGAACACCAAGTTGGCATGGTAGATAACAAAGGTATGAAGCATGAAAGAGATATAAAGAGAAACAAGTGGAAACCCAAGAAGGTACAAGGAAGAAAGTGGACTGAAAAAATCATGATAAGATCACAAGAGATTCTTATTGCATGTGTACTCCAAGCAAACATGAAGATTGAGGAAGATAGCAAGCCTACAAAGCAAGCAAAAGAAACAATGCATGAAAACCAAGTAAATGAGATGAATGTACAGTCATGTGAATAATAAAATTAATGCATAAAATAATATAAGTGTTTTTAATATGTGTTTTCAAAAAATTTAAATGATGATATGTTTGAATTTGATTCCAATGATGAAGACATATTGTATATGGAAACCATTGCATTGATGAATGGGTGTGTAGTAAAACAATATGGGGAATATGCACCTCAAATATTTAATGAGAATCATGGTATGTAACATTATTAGGTTTATATTACTCTCAAAAATGAGGTAATCCAATGAGAATACAAACAAGAAGCTTCCCAAGTAAGTAAAGAGTAATATGAACCAAAGTTTGATGAGGATTTGGAAGAGATTGATGCACTAAAGTTACAAAAAGAGTTGGAGATGATAGAAGACATGTTCATTCCATCCAAGGTTATGAAATAAGGTGAATTATATTAGGTAAAATTTAATTATGAACTCCAAGAAACACCAAGAGAGGAGCAACAAAGAGAAGCACAATAAGTTCTACAAACAGTCAAGAAAACAAGTAAGAAAATGGAGTATGAGCAAGTTAATACAATGAGTTACTCCATGCATCAAGATAGATATGAGTTTACATTTGTTAATAATGTATATTGATTTATAATAATGTTCAAATCATGTTGTACTATGATAAGGATAGAAGGAATAAGAAATTATTCTTACATAATGAGCAAAATGATAGGAAAAGGCATCAAAATGTGAAGAAGTTGGAAGAAGAGGTAGAAAAAAAGAGTATATATGAAAAAATGATATAAATTTACATTCATTATAGGCAATTATATCCTAATTAATAAGGTGACAACATGATTAAGGAGCAAATATGACTTAAGAGGCAAAAATTAAGTGAGATTCATGAAGAAACAAGCTATCACACAAGCAAGAGGAAGAATAATGAACACAAATTGGTTAAATTTGAGTATGAATAGGTTACATGTTGCTTAATACAAGTTTAATATGTATCAATTAAGTAGATATAATATTTATAACACCTCATATAGGAAGAAGATGTATGGATAAGAAGACTAGACAAACCCAAGAAGATGGCAAATAAGAGTTTAGAAAAGAAAAAGGAATAAGAACACAAGAGCAGAAGCATGTTGAGCATGAAGGAAACATAAATTTTTAATTATAATGTAAGTAAAAATATTGGTGTCTCAAATTTTCTCCCTCCTAGGGAGTATGATGCAAGAACATCAAGCTAGAAAACACTATTTTTGAGTTGTTGTCAAAAAGAGGTAAAAATTGGTCAAATTTGATTGTAAAGGTGTGTTAAGGGAATTATGAAGTCCATTTATATCCTTGAAGCCTATTTAGAGTCATATGGTTATGTCAAATAGTCACTAGGTGTTTTCCCTCCAAAATAGGGAATTTGAAAATTCAAATGTTTGAATGGAGTCTAGGAAGGTTAAATGCATGCAAGGAGTGAATAGACAAGTAAATTTTCATTAAGGAGTCTAATGAGTTAATATGAGTAATTAAAATTTATATATTTTGACTCATAAATTGGAAGTCATGTTTGTATATGCTCACTCTAACCCATGCATTGGATTGACAAGAAAGAGGTAGTTTTTGTAACTAATTTGATAACCAACATTAAAGTTGGTGAAAATAGAGAATGGTACATGAGTTTTGAGAGGATAATACGTGAGAGACAAGATAGTTATATCCAAGAATGTGGATTAGTTCATTATCATGAATAAATTGTACAATACTCCTCAAGAATGATTACATAGTCCTGAGATGGATAAAAACTTGTGTGATTTGACTAATACCATGAATAAAGAAGGAATTGGTTATGTAAGTTTAGGTTTTTACAAATTTAATAAGTTATTGTGAATTATATATTGTATTTTAAGTCTTTTCAGGCCATGTGCTTGTTTATATTTATTTGGAGTTATAGGTTGATTGATTGGTTAGTGGAGACATTCAATAGTGGGTTGTAGGTTATAATTTGGTAAGAAATTAGAATGGCATATTAAAATTTTCCAAATGAAGGTTACACTATAATTGTTCCTTGAATGAATTTAGGATCATATGGAGGCTATGATGACTGATGAAAATTTCCTAAGTAGGTCAACTCAGTGAATAAGGACACTCTATCCTCAAAAGCAATATACACTCATGATAGTCATAGGTATGAATTTAAGTTTGTGGTTTCTTTGAAGAATAAAAGTTCTTATGGTGGAGGAAATGGTGTATGCATATATATATATATATATATATATATATATATATATATATATATATATATATATATATATATATATATATATATATATATATATATATATATATGCATGAGAAGATGTTTCACAAGAGGTTTTAATATAATAAAATAATATTCATGATTGGATAGTATTTATTTCAATACAAAGAACCCCTATTGCACTGTCACCTAAATGTTTGATCAAATGTCAAGGGATAGAATGGGAGTTTAAGAAATGAGTGAGAGTTAATTTCATAGGTAATGGACATGTTTAAATGTGTTTAAGATACCAATCTATATCCATGATGCAATTTTTAATCTTGTTGATTATATACAGGGCTGAATGTTAGAACAATCATAGATGAGGACTTCAAAATTGTGTGTTAGATGATGCATAAGCTTTCATAAGAGGGAGTAAGTAATGCTTGAGAATTTAAAGGTTGATATAATGGTTATAAATACCTAATAAAGGTCTTGATACCTTATTAGGGTACCTAATAATTATCAAATGACAAATTGTAGCATATTTTTCCCTACATAGTCCATATTAATACACAAAATTCTGATTTTGTGTTCATTACCAAATAAGGAAGGTTTGACAAGGACTCTATCTTATTTGGATAGTTGGGGGAAGTGAAAAAAGAACTTTTGGAGGATATTTGTTCATTTTAAAGGCTATAGAACTCAAGGAATAGAGTTTTGAATGCCCACATCCTATGTAGGGTTAAGGAAAACCTAGGATTAGGCTTTTGAGATTTTTGAGAGTTATAACCATTGAAAAATCATGGAAATTTGTGATTTGACTTATCTTATCATGTGGAAAGATAAAAATATGGTTTGGGTATTATTTATGCTTCTAAACAAACACTGTAGCTCTTAGTGTTTAAATTACACTTCTCATTTTAGAATTTAGAAAATCCAAGGCATGAATTGTAGGTTTTGACAATCTAGTTGCCTATGGTGAAATAGCAATAGAGAAAGATAAATTATCCATAATATTTATATAATTTGGTAGTTAGGATCCAACTTGGTCCATTCTTCATGAATTGTTGAGAATCTATGTTAATACTTAGTGAATTATATTATAAATTTAAGCTACAAATTAATCTATGTGGATACTTATAATGAAGCTAAAAATAAAGTGATATTGGTGTAAAAAGAAGCAAAGAGAAGGGTAGAGCAGAAAAAAATGAGTGATTGCCAATTTTAGTCTCAAATAGTATGACAAAGCATCAATTACAACTGAATATGTGTTTAACCAATATATAATGCAACATAGCCTAAGCTCAAATCCCCCTATATATTAGGAAAACTTCAAAGGAAAATGTAAAGAGTCACAAGTAAGAACCAGGTCTAATTTAAGGATTGACTACTATAATCAAATAGCAATCACAAATCTAAATATAGAGCAAAATGAAATGAATAAAATCCTAAGATATTTCAACTAATATAGCATAAGCACAAATTAGAAACCCTATGATTAGAAAATACCACTAAAAATTCAAAGACACCATTCAAATTCAAGACCTCTACTATAAATTAAGAGAAAAAGCTACATTAAAAACTAACACATCAAATATGGACAATCCTTGTAGAATTCCTTGATTATATTAATTGTTTTAAGTGTAAAAAGTTTCTCAAATATCTCTCTCCTTTATAATTGGTAATGCATGTCATTATAGAAAGATCAGGTAGTATATCGGTCAGTTACAAAAGATAGGTGTACAAATATAAGGAAAAATGTCCTTACAAGTTCTAAAATACATGTGCTTTTCTTAATCATACTGACCTAGAGGTAAATATGCTAAAAAACTAGCATATGCATTTATAATGAAATATTTTATTTCAATATTCTACAAAATTATTCAAAATAGAATATTAATTAATTCATTGGTGGGACCTCTGATTGCCATTACTGGAGGATGCTCATGGCTTTAGCATGTTGCTCATCAACTAAATTTAGATCCACAATAGGATTCATGATACACTCCTCTTGATCTGCCAAGTCATCAAGCTCCCTATCATTCCTATCCATAGCTTCTTTAATGCCCTTGGTTTCATTTATCCTTTCCCCTGCATTAAATATCATGTCTAAGATTTTGTTGTTATCAACCCTAGATTTGTCTTGGATTTTTCCTTTGATTTATTGGGTTACCAAAGTATCCCTTGTTTTAATTCCTCATTAGTTATGATCCCAAGGGTAGTCGGCTATGTAGTTTATGTAAGCATAGTTCCAATCAGATATTAAATCCTTGTAATCAACTCCTTATCATCATTTAGAAGCCTTTCCACATTATTATGTCAAGCACTCAGATTCTAAACCTTATCCACCACAATTCTTAGGATTGCACTTAAGTGTCCCAAACTGATGGTCTTGAAGTTTGGGATTTATTTCTTTTCTTGAATGTTAAGGAGTTGGGTTATTTTGTCCTCTAAGGCCTACCACTAAGTGACTAAACTCCTAGATAGTACACACTACCTCTCTAATGCACTTTGCCTTAGTTTCATTGACATGAGTGCTTCAAACATGTCATAAAATGACTCATCAAGCATATTGGTCATCACCTTAAGAATTGATAAAATTTCATGTGTCTACAAGTTTTCTTTTTCCTTTTGAAAATTTAGGATCTTATGCTTCAATATTTAGACTCCAAATTTAGTTTATGTAGATTGGGATTCAATTAGACTTTCCACATCCTCTTCATGAATTATAGCTTCACCAACCTATTGACCTTCCATAGGGTTAATCCCATTAAGGACTTCACCTTTTGAAAGATGAATTCCTCTATTCCAACCATAGTTGTCCTTTGTTGTTATGCTTTATAACCTAGCTATTTTAGGGTTAAAATGGAAGGTAGTAATTGGCTCCTTAAATTTGGGAGCTTCTGGGAAATCCACACCTAAGCTACTAGATGCTTTTAGAGCATCCATCTTCTTTCTTTATGGTCATTTAATGGCCATAATTCTCCTTTCTTCCTACTCTTTCACCATATCCCTTATCCATAAATTCATGTCATCTTTAATCTCAATGTCAGCAATTCTTGTCATAGTGCATGAATGGGAAAGAAAGGGGATATTTTGTAGTTTCCCATAAATGAACTAGTCAAGAATGATTGGTCCATGAATAGATAATTCATCACCAAATAAATTTACCTCACTTGTGGGGTGAGGAACGATCAACCTTGGTCTTTTCCTTGGTCCCACATGAACTAATGCTAACTCTACTTTCCTCTTCTCTATGGATGCCATAGGGACAAGCTCTTTTCCTTTATCTTCCTTGGGTTCCTTTTCCCTATTTAAGTCATAGGCCTCTACAAGCTCCTTTAGGGCACCCTCAAGTTTTCTTCTAGCTCCAAGGCAATCATGTCTGTATATTAAACTAGGGAAGGTGGCCTCTAGGGTAGTGTTGAAGGTGGGGCCCCCTCTCTAGGCCTTTTTTCTAATTTCCTTTCTCCAACCTTCTCTTTTCCATGGCCTTGTAGATCTTATATTTGCTCAAGTTACTCTTGTGGCTAAGCTTGTGGTTGTTCTACCTAGGGATGTTTTTGGGATATCCTAGATGGTCTTGACAGCAAGTGATATTGAAAAGGATGCATTTTCCATCTTTCCCTAGATGGCTTGTCATCCTTGATTAACCTATGTTCCAGCTTGGTGTTGTGGCCTTGGATCCTAGCCAACACTTATTCAGAATTCTTAACATTGATGTAGATGGTGTCATGAACACCAAGTTGATGTACATACTCAAGCTTTAGGATATTTTTGTCCTTCAAGTGGTTGGCCACTATACCCTTAGGATCCCAAATATTAAGTTCATCCAATTTAAAACCAAATGAATCTTGGTGTCTGGCCATGGTCTCAATCTATTTCTAGTCTTGAAGTGTGGTCTTTCCAATGATCAGAGGGAAGGGGTGGAGAAGACCTTTCTTCTTTTCTTTAAAAGTGTCATCAATTCCATTTAGGAACTAGGAAGTAATTTCTTGCTCGACCAGATTGCTAGGAACATATACTGGCAACCTATAAGGCTAGGACATAATCTCCTTAATCTTGATGTCTATATAGTCATGGTAGTACCAAATGTCACCCATTTATTTAATATACTTCCTAATGAGGGGGTGGACCCAAGGCATAGAAACACCTATGATGGCCTAACCTATGGTTGGATATAAGCAATCACAAGTTAAATGCATTCAGTTCCTGTATTTAAAAATATGCAATTTGGAGTAATGGTGTGAAATAGTGGCTTTGTTATCTAGGGACCAATTCCTAATCCCTAAGAAAGTAATAGAGGCTAGGAGGGCATCTAATAGGTATGACATCATGTATAATTGGTTATATGTATTCCTTTTTATGGAATTAAATTACTTGATGAGGAATATACTGATTAAATCTCCAATTAGATGGGTGAGTTTCTCTTCCACCATGAAGTGCATGTATAGGACCCAAAGTTTGTTCACATAGGTGGTTAAAGGGGCACCAAAGGCTCAATTTAATAGGTTCCTTATTACCCTAATCCCCTCCCTAATTTAGATGATATGGATCTTTCCCTTGAAGTCTCTAAAGACATGGGGTTCTTGATGTAACGAAGGTTTTAAGATAGAGTTTAGGTCATGCTTAGAGGTCCACTCCTTAATTTTAGATAAATCTAAATCAGGAGTGGGAAGCTTGTAATACCCATCAAATTATACAAGAGAAACATATGCTAACCTCTTTTATTTTCCTTCCCTAATGATCCCTTTATTATCAATTCTACAATCAACAAAAATAGGGGCCAGGATATCGATGCAATGTAGTACCTTAGGTTTTGTTGTAGCTTGGTGGAGGCCTACCATCTTAACAACAAATAAGTCATAATATCTTTGGATCACTGTATTAATCCTTTATTCTTCTTTTGTGATTATATTCAATTCTTTGATCATGAAATAGAGGTTGGACTAATTCCTCACACCTTGAGAATTCAGGACTGTAGTATCCAATTTGGTATCTTTAAAGATCTAGCCTTTTATTATCCATTGATAATTATAGCTTGGTCTCATTCTTCAATTATTGTCTATGAACTGCCATTATCTCTATTCCTATGAATTGTTTATACTATTAGCAAATGGTCTCTGTGAAAGCTGTCTTGTACTCAAAAACATAATTCAAGTTTCTTTTGATTGAATAGTGACTAAATGAATACAATTGAGTTACTTTTATGTAGGGTTTAGGGTTTGGAGATTTAATGGTATAATATATCCACTCTTTGGCTTATGCATGCCTTGGATTTTATTTAGACCTTTGACTTTATACCTTTGTGTTTTTTATCCCACAAGATCTTTTATTTTGTCTTTTTGTTCTTGCATGGCACCCATGTGGCACTATTCTAAACCTTTCATGGAATTTTTTATAAATTCCTTTTGAACACTAGCCATTGGTATTTAAAAATTCCCCTTTCATTTTGATCCATTTGATCAAATTCTAGGATTAGTGTGAGTCATTGATCATAGTCTAAGCTTTCACATTTTAATTGGCCCTTCTTGTTCCAAGCATTGTAATTGTGACACTTGGTGTCTTTATGCATTTCTCCATGCTTAAAATCTTGAGTCAGTCACTTGTCAAAGGAGAATGAACCACATGGTGAGATAGCATTATTTTGAAAATTCATGAGTGATTCCATGCTATTAGATCAAAATCCATCAATAAAGCATGAACTATCAGATCATCTTGTCATCTCTACCTTGAATGTGCTTTCGTTAAGCATCGATCGCATGAGCTCTTAGGGCCTCATAGAAAAGTCTTTGGGTGCTTTCACATCAATGGATCAAAATATTGTGACAAATCATGTGTCATTAATCTACAAAGATGCCCGAACATTAATTTAACATATTATTAAGACTGCGACTCAGGCTAAGGGGTTTATGCCTAAGTTTTTCAATTTATATATAAGGGAGCCATGACTAAAATATTCTAGGACAATGTTGATGTCATGTTTAATAAAAAAAATGTAAATATTTGTCTATAATATTTATGCCAAGGATTATAAAATATGCTCAAAAGGATCAACACAACACAATGGTCAAATAACACATAAGATTTCATTGTATTAATAAAACATATTAAAATCTTTAGCTAAATGCATTTGGTCTAAATTTTTTGCTATAAGGGCTCCCCCTTTTCAAAATAGGACTTAGTATAAGTCTATAATTTAAGGTTCATGATGTTTCAATAAAATTTCATGGGGACCTTAAAGTATAGACTTAGACTAGGTCATATTTTGAATACTTAGATTATAAGACCATTTCCACATTTTGCAATTTGAAGACTTCTAAGGTTTGAGCATTCTTCGAGCACTTCCCTCAACCTGTAAATCCATTTCTAATCCTTAAATCAAGGTTTTGGATTACATTATGACCTTGAGTATAATAATTAATTAGCATAAATTTAACTGTCTCGTAGATGTCAATGATGATCATGTGAATGTCAATTTTAAGCTAGTGAAGTTTTTTGTTTGATGGGCTTAAATTTGACGATTGTATAAACATCAAATAAATCTTCTTAGATGTCAAATTATGGTCATACAAATGTCAATTTTAATCTCATCAAATTATTATGACCAAGTTTGAAAATGACACTTGCATATCCATAGCATCTCCCAGGATCTTGGACTACATTCATTCTATTAGATCAAAAATGGTGATGAAGCGTCAGTCATAGATCATGATTCGAGAGATCATTTGTGATTGGCTATTTCTATCAAGTGGTCCATTTTTATTTTTATCCTCAAATACAAAGGTTTCATGTGTTAATCATTCATGCCTTTTTTAGTCTATTAACTTTTTGACCATGCCTTGCACCCTCTGATCGAGTCTTTACGAGCAAGGAAGAAGCATTGATCACAATCTGAGAGCTTAAATTTGATTGGTCAAATGGGATACATATAGGATTTTATTGGTTTTCCTCACACCATCTGATCAAATACCACCATGAAGCATGAACCATTAGATCATCAAAGATACATGTTTAAATTAAATTTTGGGTTTTACTTGCTTCATTGGATCAAATGTTGTGGTAAAGCATGGTCCATTGGATCTTACAAGAAGTAAGAATTTAAGTTAGGACTATAGAGATTTAAAAGACTTAGGCTTAAGGTGTTAATACTAAGGTTTCGCTAGTACTAATAAATATGTTGGGGCCTTAGGATTAAAACCTTAGGCTAAGGTATAAGTGAGGGACCAATCTAACATAAAAAAGGGACTCGAGAAACTAGGATCAGGCTAAGGTGTTAATACTAAGGTCCCATTAGTATTAATAAATACTATGGGGCTTTAGGGTTAAAGTCTTAGGCTAAGTTAGGAAATATTAAAAGGACCTTGTAGAATGAACAACTAGTTAGATATACAAAAGAAATTTAAAAAGGGGGAACATAAAAAAAGGGCCAAGTATTTTAAGTTAAGCTTTAACTATGTTAAAAAGCAAGACTGAGATTATAGCATGAGCTTTATCCTTAGGTCCAAAAATAATTTTAAATAGTTCCCACTAATTTTATTCCCACCAACATTCAAATTTAAACTGAGAGTTTTCCTAAGATTTGGGGACACAAATTTCCTAGGAACAACATCATGGAACTTGTGACTAAAAGCCATAAAGAACATTTATTAGCATTGTTAGTCCAAATTAAATTAAAACAAAATAAAGTAAGCCTACTTTTAACAAAGTAGATGATCTTCAAATTCTACAAATGACCTTAACATGATAAATTTCATGTTTAAACATCAACGTTTTTCAAGGGTCTTAATTTTTAAAATGGGGGTATGTTGGCCTCAACAAATGGAAACTCATGAAGAAAACATAGCAATGTGTTAGATAGAGAATCTAATTTAGACAAATAGTTAGGTCATCCACTTCATTTGATCAAAACCCTCACCTAGGCCAGATTATGGTTGAAATAAAACTTGTGTTTGAAATATTATCATTGATGTCAAAGGTCTAGCATTATTAGTGATAAAAGCCCCATTCCATTTAATGGTGTTTTTAATATTCATATCTTAGCTAAAGTGTGTTAATATTAATTAAATATTAATGAATATATTTTTGGTTATATATAAGTCAAAAGAGGGCCTAGGAGAAGTCAAAGAGTCATGGGGTAAGAGATGAAAGAGGAATGGGACGCATTTTCTCATGAATAGTCATCTTGAGGAATTCCAAGGGTTACCATGTGAAGACAAAATACGGTATGGCACATTTTTCTATGAAGGGACTCTTTAAAGAATATTAAAATTCACCAAGATAAATACAAAAGAGGAAAGGACACTTTTGTTTATGAAGGGTCATCATATGACTTTTCAAATGCAAGGATACAAAGGGTCATGCAAGTTTGGCACCATTTTCCATGAGGATTAAAGGGTCACAAAGGGTGAATGCCAAAGGTAATTTGGAAAGATATAAATAAAGGCTTGAGAAATCATTTGTAATATGTAAGAGAGTGCATGGTTTGTATTTGTTTTCAAAGAGAGAAAAGAAGGAGATATTGTAGAGTTATATCATTTGTTGAGTAAGAAACATTGAGAGATAATTGTGTTTTATACACAAGAGGGGTTGGTTCTCCTATGGGTTGGTGCTCACAAATCTTTACAAGGGGTTGGTTCTCTTGTGGGTTGGTGCTCATAAGTAGTTATTGTGTTAGTGCACAACAAAGGGGTTGTTGATCTTGTAAGTTGGTGTTTGTGAACTTTGTAATTTGAGATGGTGCTCATTCATATACTTGAGATTATTATCCATGGTTTTTCCCACTTTGGGTTTCCACACATAAATTTGCTCTCTCTCTCTCTCTCTCTCTCTCTCTCTCTCTCTCTCTCTCTCTCTCTCTCTCTCTCTCTCTCTCTCTCTCTCTCTCTCTCTCTCTCTCTCTCTCTCTCTCTCTCTCTCTCTCTCTCTCTCTCTCTCGTGTGGTGCATATTATTGTTTCAGTTTTATTACATATCTTGAATGCGTGGTTAAGTGGTTGAAGGAAAGGAATTTGATTAAGAAATAAGATATATAATATATTGATTCACCCCCCCTCTCAGTATATTTTGTGCTTAACAATTGGTATTAGAGTAGGTTTCTTTAAAAAGGTTTTAAAGCTTAAAGGTAGATCAGGAAAGCACGATGGTTGGATCACATGAAGGTTTTTCTACAAATAAAGCACCTTTGTTTGATGGGATAAATTATATTTTTTTGAGTATAAAGATGAAGACTTATTTGATGGCCCTTGGATTCGACATATGGAAAGTAGTTTTGGATGAATATGAAGAGCCACAGACATTTGTAACTACTCCAGTAGAAAAGAAAGCAAGTGAAAATAATGTTAAAGCTTTGAATGCTATTTTATGTAGTTTATGTGAATCAAAATTTGTTAAAGTTATGCAATGTAAATCTACTCACGAAACTTTGGTAAAACTTAAGAATATTTACAAAGGTGATGGAAAGGTTTAGCAAGCTAAGTTTCAAACTTTCAAAAGATAGTTTGAGAGTTTGAAGATAGAAGAGGAATAAAATATAACAAGTTATCTTTTGCGGGTTAATCAAATAGTTAATCAGATTCAAGCTCTTAGAGAAAAGTTAGAAGAATAAATTGTGGCAAGTTTTGAGATCTCTACCATTGAGATATGATGTAAAATTTTTGGAAATTGAAGAGTTGAATAATTTAGCCAAGCTAAAGATGGATGACCTACATGGTATTCTTATGGTATATGAGATGTAGACTGAATAAGAAAAACCCTCAAAGAGAGAAGTTGTTTTCAAGACATCATAAAAAGAGAAGGCTAAGATTTAATAATCAAGTGACAGTTCTAGTGATGATGAAGATGACAATGGAACTCTATTCATTCGCAAGCCAAAAAATGTCACAGGTAAATATCAAGGAAAATTACCTTTCGAATGTTTTAATTGTGGAAAGATTGGACATTTTGTAGCTAAGTGCCTAGATAAGGGTAATGGTGAAAATGCAGAAGGAAAGTATACACAAAAGAATAATTTCAAAGGAAAATTCATGAAGGGATTTGATAAGAAGATTTTGTATTCTAAATATCCTAGCTCAGTCGAAGATAGTGGAGTTAGTGATGCAGAAGAAGAAGAGATTCTATTCAGACCATACATAAAGATGCCTCTGCAAGAAAAACTATAAATGCTCAAGAAGAAGAATAGGATGAAGCTGAAGTGAATCTAGAAACAGAACTCATTTGTGATGTAGAAGAGTTAAAAGCTCTTGAAAAAAAGAATTGAAGATTAAAGCTCTAGATCAAGAAAAATGAAAATGAGTCAAAGGGAATAATTAAAGATCTACAACCACACTTTAAAAAAGCCAAGAAGAATGAATAAGATATAACGACACAGTTGAAAATAGAATGTAAATAATGTGAAAGGTATGTTATTGAAATTGCTTCTTTAAAAGTAGTTCTTGAGAAAAAAAAATAAAGCAAACAATAATAGAGTAACCAATGATTCAAATTTTGAGAATAGTACTAATATGTTGAATAATATATTAAAAAATCAAATATAAATGTCATATAAGGTAGGTATTAGATGTGAAAAGGAGAAAGGGAAGGCCACTACTTTTATAGACAAAGAAAAAGGAAAGAGCTATGCTAAATCTCTTACAAAAGAAGAAATAAAAAGGGAAGAAGTTAAGAATATAGAAGACATCTCAAATGAACAAGGTTGGAGGGAACAGAGCTACAAAATCCAATCATATCAGAGATAAAAAAATAGATCTTATTATTATGGTTACTCTTTTTATTATAATGGATATGGTCATAAAAAAATAGAATGTCAAAAAAGGGCTAACAATTTTAGAAATAAGGAGAAGGAAAGTCATGCAGAGTCAAGCAGAAGACACAACTATTTTGTTCCTCTATCAAGCTTTAATGAAGAGGCCATAATATGTTACAAGTGAAAAAACTTTGGACACATAGCCTAGTACTATAGAAGTGTGTTCAATTCAGTCAAAAAGGACCAGAGTTTCAAGGCTCCATTCATCAAGAAGAAAGTTTAGATAGGTTCATGGAAAAAGAAACAACCTAAAAAATCTATGTTGGTATAGATAGCTTTACATGCAAGAAATTAATAAAAAGCATGGTTCATTGACAATGGATGTTTGAGGCACATGACAAGAGAAAAAATCAATTTCATAACCTTGAAGAAGATCAATGGTGGCACAGTTAAATTTAAAGATAATACTACTGCCAAAATTGCTGGAAAAGGTACACTAAGTTTGGATAATGGTATAACTAAAACTGAAAATATTTTGTATGTAGAAGGTCTTAAGCATAATATTTTAAGTGTAAGTCAAATGTGTGATCAGGGGCACATATTAAAGTTTTATGCATAAGGTTGTGAAATTAAGAGAAAAGATTCAGGTGTGCTAATTACAAATGCTTAGAAAATAGGCAATAATTTGTATATGTTATTAGACATCAAAGGTCAAAGATGTTATTTGAGTCAGATTGAAAAAAATTTGATATGGCATAGGATAATGGGGCACATAAATTTTAAAACTCTTGTCAACATCAGCAAGAAGCAAATAGTGAAAAATATTCCAAAGATTACAAAGTCATCTGACACGCTTTGTGAACCTTATCAGCATGGGAAGTAGGCTAGAAGGCATTTCAAAATAAAAGAGTACTCAACCTCTTAGATCTTAGAGATTGTTCACACTAATCTATGTGGACCTGTGAGAACTCAAAGTACTCAAGGTGATAAATATTTCATGTTGCTTATTGATTATTTTTCACGTATGACTTGGGTAATGGTTTAAATTAAAAATCAGAAGCTTTCAAACATTTCAAAGCATTAGTTGAGAATGAAACCAGTTTGAAGATTAAGTGTCTAAGATCAAATCAAAGAGAAGAATTCATGTTAGATTAGTTTATTGAGTTTTGTGAAGACCTTGAAATAAAGAGACATTATTCATTAGTAAAAACTCCACAGCAAAATGGAGTAGTTAAGTGGAGAAATAGAATAGTTCAGGAGATGGTGAGGATAATGCTAATTGAAATAAGATACCAGATAAATATTAGAGAGAAGTAGTTGCTACAATAGTGCATATTCAGAATAGAGAACTAATGAGAGTCAATAGTGACAAGACTCATTATGAGCTTTGTAAGAACAAACCAACAATAGTTGATTATTTCAAAGTTTTTAGTAGTAGATGCTTCATAAAGAGAACTGACAAAAAACTTGGGAAGTTTGAATCTAGAACAAATGAAGGTATATTTCTTGGTTATTCTGGCAAAAATAAATCTTATAAATGTTATAACAAAAGAACCAAGAAAATTATTGAAAGTGCAAGTGTCACGATAGAAGATGATGGCACACAAAGAATCAGTGATCTAATGACATTATTGAAATCATTGAAGAGGAAGATTTTGAAGAATCAAATGAAGATAAGAAGGAGAAAAATGACACCAAAACTTCATCCAAATATGTTTAGAGAAATAATAATGAAAGTGACATCATCAGAGACATAAATGAAGGATTTTGCATTAAAAAAATGATGATAAGTGAATCTGAGCAAGTTAATTTCTCTTTGCTATCCAAAATCCAGCCTAAAACATTTTTAGAAGCTAGACATGATAAGCATTGGGTTAAGGATATGGATGAATAATTAAATCAGATAGAAAATAATGATACTTAGGAATTAGTGCCTAGACCAAAACATCATAATGTGATAGGAACAAAATAGGTTTATAGAAATAAGTTGAATAGAAATGGAGAAGTGACCAGGAATAAAGCAAGATTAGTATGTAAAGGATATGCTCAAATCTACCTTCCTAAATGAGAATCTATAAGAAGTCTATAATGAGAAGTCAAAGAGATTTATTCTCTCAAATATTAGTGGCCATATATACAGATTGAAGAAATCATTATATAGATTGAAACAAGCTCCTAGAGCTTGGTATGCAAGACTTGATAAGTACCTACATGATCAAGGTTTCAAGAAAGGATTTGATGATAGTAATATCTATATCAAAATAGAAGGTAAGCATTAATTGATTGTTGTGGTATATGTTGATGACATCATTTTTGGAGGAAACATTGAAAAGATGACAAAATAATTTTTTGATAAAATGAAAAAAGAATTTGAGATGTCTATGCTTGGAGAATTGTCATTTTTCTTAGGGTTGTAAATATTTTAGTCAGATGAAAGAATTTTTATATCTCAAAGTAAATATGTCAAGAAAATGTTGAATAAATTTAGTTTTGAGGATTTTACACTAGTTGGCACACCAATATGTATAGGAAATAATGTGAGCAAGGATGAAGATTCACCTATTGTAGATCAATCTTTGTATACATCTATGATTGGTAGTCTTTTATATTTGACAACATCAAGGCCAGACATCATGATATTAGTGTAGGTTTTTATTTTTCCCTAGTTATTAATTAGGGAAATTGTATTTCTTGTGCATACATGGAGTTTTCCTACATTTGTGGGATAGGCTAGCTTATGTGGAGGTGTGTGTCATAGATGTGTCATAGGTGTCATAAGAATGTCATAAGTAACTCCCTTGATGAGAGTTACTTCTCTATTCTTATCACCTTGTCACCACCTTTCATGGAGGAGTTACAGTCTATTCTTGGGGTGCCTTGTCCACCTTTTGTAGAGAAGTTACTTACGTACTCTCTTATATGTATTCCTCACTTTGGCCATCTCATATTAATCAGATTTTAGTTTTCTCCATTTTGTCTTTTGTAATTTATCTTCTTGTGTTATTTTCAAATTGATTTAGCATCTATGTGTTGTGCACTTGCTTCATCTTGTGTGATCACGTCTCCATTGCACTCGCATCATCCGGATTCTGGCAACAACTCCGATATGGTATCAGAGAAACTTAGTAATTATGTGTTTGGTTATGCTTTTAGTTTCTTTTGAAATCAAGAGGAGTAGAGTTATCTTTGTTTTTTATTTCTAGATCTGATCTAAAATTATTAAAAAAAATCTTTCAATATCATTTCTGGTATCATTTCTTGCATCTTGGGATCCTTGGCCTTTGGGTGTCTTGGCCGTCTTCACTTCAGGGGCTAGTTCAGCAGTTAGCTTGGGCACCATTATTGTGTGGAGTAGTAGAGGGAGGAGCAGCACTTAGTAGTAGTCAACACTCACACAATCCATGCCAAGCTTCTATATTCTGTGCCAACCTTCTTCTGGTCTGCACCTAGATTCTGGTCTATGCCTAACTTCTGGTCAGCAGTCAACTTTGCGCCACACTCCTTCCAACAAGGTGCCTTCAGTTCTACCATGCCATAGTTCTTTCTCTATTAAGGCACCATCATCCGTATGGTTTCCAGCAGGTTTGCATTTTTTTTGTCTTTTCTGCAATTAAATTCTGGACTGTGCCTTTTTGGCGCCCCTTCCTTACTTGGCATCCCATGTGGCACCCCTTGGACACTTGAAAACCCTTCGTTATATTTATAACTGATTTATTTGTAGTTTAAAATTGACTTGTAAAACAAAAATTAGTCAATTTAACTGAATATTTAGTTTTTTAAATAGTTTTGAAAATTGGGGGGTTTCTCATTTAAAACTTGTATCTTTAACCTACGAAGACAAAGGGTGAGGCCTAGGTTGGTGAGAGGACAATTCCCCCTCAAACAAACCTCATTTGGATTCCTCATTCCATGTTGAATCTAATGAGTGGTTGAAAGTACACTTTCTCTCTCATAACAGGTATTTTTTTAATGTTTTAGTGCTTTTTTTTTTGCAAAAACACTAGTTTACGAGAAAATTGAACCTTTAATATCTTACAAACGGTAGCTCAAATTTGGGTGCCATATTTTGTAAAAGTGTTTGTAATTAAGTTCTCCAAATCTTAGGCTTTTTATTTGTCAAAAAATCACTAGTTTATAAAGTGCCTAAAATTTGGGTCTCTCAGGACGCATTTTTCGCTGAGTCCGACGTCCTGTTTGCTTTAATTTTGCATTGATTACTCTAAGATGCATTCTTAGCTAAGTCTGAAATATTTGAGCATGCACTTGCATATTTGGGAGGGGGCTCAATATTTTGGGGAGGGTGTGATTGCTTTTTACAACTTGCAAATCTTTGCTTTCATTCTCCTTTTTGCATAATTTCATAACTTGCAATCAACACAACTTCACCTAAATTTAGCTAAAATGGATTTTTTTCAACTTAAACCCCTAACACCCTTAAACTATCATGAAGATAAAGTTAAAATGTCAATCATTTTGTTGACTATTTTTTCCCAATAGGCCAAAAAATTGGTCCCCTTCTTCCCTTGTTGTCTTAGGCCAGTCAATTTCAGGTTGCATAAGTTCATCGGCCTTGGTTCATGAACCAGTTCAATGCTTTGACTTGGTTCAACCATTAATTTCAATGCTTCATTGGTTCATCACTTGGTTCAAATGGCTTTAGTTAAATCAGTGGGTTCAACCACTCAGCTCACTCAGTCAGTTCAGCGACATCAGTTCATTAGCACACAGTGGTTGAACCGTTGAATTGATTGAACTGTTGAACCATTTTTGGTTCAATAGCTTGGTTCAAGGGTGCACCCTACAACCAAATGGCAGGCTAAAGGTTTAAATGCCCTTGTAGAGGGAAGTTCAAAATCTAGAAGCCCTTGCGGAGGGCAAGCACTTCAAAGGAAAGGCCGCCAGTGCAGGGGGAAGTCAAAGAGCCTAAAAGATAAAGACAAAGATCGAGACAATTCTTGCAGAATTTTGTCCATAGGAAAATCCTAAAACAAAAGACCTATAGAAAGGGCCAAAAAGGAAAAGCTTGAAGGAATTTGCCGAGGATGATGACATCTCGAAAGCCATCAAATTTAAGAAAGCAAATTAGCTGTTGGTTTTCAAAGCGATGATGGCCACGTGAACGTCAAAATTAACATAGTGAAATAGTTATTTCCTTTCAAACTAAAAGGATGCCAACCATGGAAAAGGCCTAGAAATGCAGGGACCTACTAGAAGATCACCCCTGAGGGATGAAGGAGCAGGAAAAGGACAAAATCCCAAGGAACAAAGAAAGAGATGCCAAGTGAAGGAATAGACAGCCCAAGTAGCGAAGGAAAGCATTGACTCAAGAAGTTATTTGGCAGATGATATAGTGCCTATGAATTGACCATTGGAAGGTGCCGATTCAAGAAGTCATTTTGGTAGATGATATAGTGCCTATGAATTGACCATTAGGAGGCTCAAATAGCTAGCAGTGCAACTGATTTTCTTCATTTCACATTAATGAGTAGACAAACCATGTAATCACCTTGAAGAAGCGGCCTTACAAATAGACAAAGGGGTAGCTCATTGATGTTTTGAGTGGCTTGCTCTTCCCAATGAGAAGGATGCAAATGGGTCACTTGTAAAAAGGGGTGCCAAAAGGCCTCCTTTCTTCTTCTATATATTGGAGACTTGTCATTTGAGAATTATTCTTCCACATTTTGTAAGGCATAACCCTAGCAAAATTTCACTTGAATCAATAAACGCATTTTTTACCTCTATCCTAGTTAGATATCTCTATGTATGTCTGAGTGTTAGTTTGTGTTTAGTCATTACTTATTGATGCTTCCACAGGTTCAAAACCAACATACCTGGCATCTACAAGGTGCCATTTTTGTAGGTGACAAAGAGAGTTGTATTTAGAAGTGCAAAAATAGAAGAAATTACTATATAGTGTGCATTTCACAGCACCTTTGGTGAATCTCTATTTTTTGTATTTTCCATTAAAAGCCTCCCTGCCAAGATTCTTGCAGCCTAGTCCTTCTGTCAGTTTGAAGTGTATGTATGTGTTTGTCTGATTTTAAGTGTGAGTGTGAGAAGGTAAAATCATTTTGGTGCATCACCCCTTTTAGAGTAGATTTGTTTTCCTACAATATTTCTCCCTTTTCATCCCCCCATTATATATATATATATATATATATATATATATATATATATATATATATATATATATATATATATATATATATGTTAGCACTTACTGAAACAAATCAGATGCATCAAAGGGAGCTAGCCCTTACCTAGAGACTCTCCCCTCCAGCTTCATTGGTCCCACAGGTGAGAGGGGAGTTTCCATAGTTGCATGAGGAAGGAAGGAGCTCGGCCTCCTGCCAAGGGTGCAATCTTCTACATCAATAGTTTTGGCACGCCTGGTGGGACCAACTAGGACAAGTTGTGTCCAAAGAGTTGAAGAATTTTTGGTGTGTTCTTCAACTAACCAGCCTTTGGAGGCTTTTGCATCAACACCAATGGTGACTCTGATTTGAATCTATTGGTTAAGCAGCCTAGTGCCATCAAAAATCTTACTTTTATATGTATAATTCTTTTACACATAATCATGGACCTTGTATTCCTTCATATGACTATGATCAAGCTCCAGATATTTATGCAATACCCTCAAGCAGCTCTCCTAGTTTCCCTATAATGATAAGGGAGGTGGCACTAGAGTTTGAGAGATAGACGATGGAGATTGACAGACTAGAGAAGCAGTACGGGTATCAGCAGGAGCTGATGTATAAAGAGAAGTGTTTATTTAGGCAAGCATAGGCCTTGCAGTCCATGGAGGAAGAGGTAGCAAAATAGAGAATTCCATTTATTCAAGGTAGTCAGCCTTATGTGCCCCCTTCTATTCTAAAGAAAGCCCCCTCTTTTACACCAAATCCTTTCTATCAGATAACACTCACCCACTCCAGCTCATCTGATACATCTGCTCTCAATCTCGTGCGCCTAACTTTCCAACATCAAAGGGCATCAGAGTAACCCCCCATGGAGATGAACCTTCTGAACTCCTTAGATCATGAATCTTATTTTGGGGGAAACTCTACAAACCAGCACATCTCTCTGAAAACTACTCCTATTCAACATGATGATGCTGGTGACCTCTAAGAAAGACTCTTTTAGGACAACCTAGCCAAACAAATTGAAGATTTAGAGGCTAAGATGAGACTACTTCTTGAAAAAGAGATAAAACTTCCAAACCTTGGAGAAAACAAAGTTTTTGCCTGTTCATAGGAGCAAAATTCCAATTCTGAGATCCTAAATTGGGGAAAAATAGTAGAATCATGGGGCAGGAAGGAGGAGAAGCAAGGTTTTTCTCAAAACCTTGAAGAAGTTGAGGCTGCTCCTGCTCATGATGATGCTGGTGACCTCCAAGAAAGGTTCTTCCAAGAGGATCTAGCCAAGAGAATTATAGAGTTAGAATCCAGAGAGAGATTCCTCAGCCAATGTGTGATGGACAGTTCAGACCAAACAACACATTCCATGTCTGAACACACCCCACCTACACATTTCTAAGAGAGATATTAAGCTGCACTTGATATAGATGAAGTGTTAACCAAGTGGAAAGAGGAGAATCATTTGATTATATCTCAAGGACTACCTCCTCTTCCACATGCTTGTCCCACTTCACCCCTTGTCAAGGAAGAACCTGTTCTGTAGGAGGTGAGTGAGGAGCAGAAGATCCAAGCTACAATTTCCCAAGGGGATATCATGAGCAATAATGAAGAAGAAAACATCATTGATGCTTTTGGTGAAGACACCATCGGCAATGGAGAAGATGTAGGTCTTGCATATATGTAAATGGTTCAGCAATATGAGGAGGAACAAAAGCATGGTGAGCTCTCTTCCCCTTTGTTCGATGAACTTCCCTATTGTTTTGATGAGGAGGATGACTATGCCAAGGAGCCTGAGTTGGAGGAGGATTAGGAGGATACCTTTGAACATCTATAGGTCCTAATCTTTGAGGAGGAAAAGGAGAGGTCTGTCTTTCTGGAGGAAGGCCTTGAAGAAAAGAGCTTTGAACAAAGAGGTGATGTTCTATGGTATGAACAATCATTTTGTGATTCCATTTCAGACATCACAACTATCACCCTTCTTCAAGAAGTCCAAGAGGAAGTAGAGGATGAGTCTGACAGGATCTTTAATGAGGCAGAAGGAAACAAGTCAGACCATGATACATTATAGAGGGAATGTGCAGATCAAAGGGCTAATGGTGATAAGCCAGCAGCCACTGATTTCTTGGTGAAGAGCACCTATATGAAGGACCAGCATTCAACAAGCCTCCAAGGACAAGAAGAATACATGTATGTTAGAGGTATGTTTGAATCTGATCCACTTGGATACTAGCCAACTTAGGTGACAGGCAAGATGAGAAAGTCACCAAATCTCCTTTTCATTCAGCTACTTGCCTGGCACCATAAGTCTTCTTGCCAGGAAGGGGAGTTAAGAAATTTTCCCTTTGATCCAGGAGGGAGGCGAGTTTTCTTGGTTATCTATATATAGTAGTTTTCTTTTAGTTTCTTTTCCTACTTTCCTGAAGTGCAGTTGCATAGGTAGTATTTTTAGCCTTGTGTGTTTCCCTTTGTGTGTGGGGTGAAATGCTCTGTGTTTGATTCTTGGATCTTTTGGGGCTGTTGTTAACTTTGTTTAAGCTGCATCTAACTCTATACCCAATGGACTACAAGGCAACTAGTCTTTAAGCATAGTAGGCATGCTTCCCCTGGGAGTCACTAATTTGTTGACCATTTTTTCCCAATAGGCTAAAAAATCAGTCCCCTTCTTCCCCTGCTGTCCTAAGCTAGTCAATTTCAAGTTGCATAAGTTCATTGGCCTTGGTTCATGAACTAGTTCAACGCTTCGACTTGGTTAAACCACTAAGTTCAAATCTTCATTGGTTCATCACTTGGTTCAAATGGATTTAGTTTAATTGGTGTGTTTAATCATTCGGCTCACTCAGTCGATTCAGTGGCATCAATTCATTGGTGCACAGTGGTTGAACTATTGAACCAATTGAACCATTTTTGGTTCAATGAGTTGGTTCAACGGCTTGGTTCAAGGGTGTGCCCTTTAGCCGGAGGGTAGGCTGAAGGTTTAAATGCCCTTATAGAGGGCAATTCAAAATCTAAAAGCCCTTGTGGAGGGCAAGCACTTCAAAGGAAAGGCTGCCAATGCAGGGGGAAGTCAAAGAGCCTGAAAGATAAAGACAAAGACTAAGATAATTCTTGTAGACTTTTGTTTGCAAGAAAAGCCCAAAACAAAAGACCCGTGGAAAGGGCCAAACAAGAAAAGCCCAAAGGAATTTGCCAAGGATGATGACATCCTAAAAGCCATCAAATTTAAGGAAGCGAATTAGCCATTGGTTTTCAAAGTGATGACGGCTGCGTGAATGTCAAAATTAACATAGTGAAATAGATATTTCCTTTCGAACTAAAAGGATGCCAACCATGGAAAAGGCCCAGAAATGTAGCGACCCACCAAAAGATCACCCTCAAGGGCTAAAGGAGTAGGAAAAGGACAAAATCCTAGGGAACAAAGAGAGAGATGCCAAGTGAAGGAACAGATGGCCCAAGTAGCGAAGGAAAGCATTGACTCAAGAAGTTATTTTGGCAGATGATACAGTGCCTATGAATTGACCATTGGGAGGTGCCAATTCAAGAAGACATTTTGACATATGATACAGTGCCTGTGAATTGACCATTAGGAGGCTCAAATAGCTAGTAATGCAACTGGTTTTCTTCATTTCACATTAATGAGTAGACAAGCCATGTGATCACCTTGAAGAAGCAACCTTATAAATAGACAAAGGGGCAGCTCATTGATGTTTTGAGTGGCTTGTTCTTCCCAATGAGAAGGATGCAAATGGGTCACTTGTAAAAAGGGGCACCAAAAGGCCTCCTTTCTTCTTCTATATATTGGAGACTTGTCATTTGAGAATTATTCTTCCACATTTTGTAAGGTGTAGCCCTGGCAAAATTTCACCTAAATCAATAAACGCATTTTTTTACCTCTATCCTAGTTAGATATCTCTGTGTATGTCTGAGTGTTAGTTTGTGTTTAGTCATTGCTTCTTGATGCTTCCACAGGTTCAACACCAACATACCTGGCATCTACAAGGTGCCATTTTTGCAGCTGACAAGGAGAGCTATATTTGGAAGTGCAAAAATAGAAGAAATTACTATACAGTGTGCATTTCATAGCACCTTTGGTGAATCTCTATTTTTTGTATTTTCCATTAAAAGCCTCCCTGCCAAGTTTCTTGTAGCCTAGTCCTTCTACCAGTTTGAAGTGTATGTATGTGTTTATCTAATTTTAAGTGTGAGTGTGAGAAGGTCAGATTATTTTGGTACATCACCCCTTTTAGAGTAGATTTGTTTTCTTGCAATCTTTCTCCCTTTTCATCCCCCCCATTATGTGTGTGTGTGTGTGTGTGTGTGTGTGTGTGTGTGTGTGTGTGTGTGTGCGTGTGTGTGTGTGTGTTAGCACTTATTTATAACAAATCAGATGCATCAAAGGGAGCTATTACTTATCTAGAGACTCTCCCCTCTAGCTTCGCCAGTCCCACAGGTGAGAGGGAATTTTCATAGTTGTGTGAGGAAGGCAGGAGCTCAGTCTCCTGCCAAGGGTGCAATCTTCTATGTCAACACATTCTTAGAAGTAAAGGGTTGTATAGGATCACCATGGGTACTGAAGTAGAACCCAATACTGATGCTGAAAAGGTCAAGTGGTACAACCATAGTGATGAAGCCTATGGATTACTAAGCTTGTCTGTGTCTCCAGAAATTCTCTTCCATTTAGAATCCTCCAAGACTCCCAATGACATATAGGACACCTTAGAAAACTTATTTGGGAAGCTTGATGATATGAGAGGTCATGAGCTCAAAAATGAACTCATAAGTCTAAGTCCTAGCAACTTTGACACCCTACAGGACTTCTTCACTAAGTTTAAGGCCCTTAGATTACAATTGAAAGAATGTGGGATAGAGAAGAAAGATGATCAACTCATATTTTCTATTTTTGCAAAGTTAGGTCCAAGCTATTCAGTCTTTGTCTCCACTTTCCATGCCATAAAAAGTGCCCTTGGCACTACATGGAAAATGCCTTCTTTGGATTCATTCATTGCTGACTTGACTAGGGAGCAAGATAAGCTAATTCAAATGGGCACAATGAAGTCTACTCAACCCCAAGCTTTGATAGCTAGAAATGGTAAGGATAAGACATCAATAAAGGAGAAGAAGAAAAAAAATAAGGACTAGGAAAAGAAGAAAGAAAACACCATTCCTACCAAAAATAACACTGAGTCTTCATCCTCCAATGCTAAACCTAAGAAAGAGAAGGTTAAGTGTGCCTATTGTAAAAAGATAGGGCATGATGAAAACAAATGCATGAAAAAATAAATAGATCACCTAACTCATCTTCTAGATAAGAACAACATAGGTGTTTTTGAGTCCATCAAGCAGAATTCATCTACCCAAGATTCTACCAAGGCAAAAGGCAAGGGTAAGGAGAAAGAAAAGGGCAAGGCCCTTATAGCTACTACAACTTCTACAACATCATGGGTCATTGATTCAGGTGCTTCTCACCACATAGGCTCTTCACTAGTTGAGTTTTTATCTTTAGAGCCTTGTAGCATGACTTCAATTAGTTTGGGTGATGACACATCAGTTTATATTGTAGGGAGAGGGTCAGTTGAAATGGAAGGAGGAACATTCAATAATGTTCTACTTTTTTATTCTCTTTCAACCAATCTCCTATTAGTGTACCAAATCACTCACATTGGTCGGGGCATGAGAGTTGAGTTTTCACCAGATTTAGTGGCTATTAGGGAGTTGCATAGTGATACTATAGTGGCAGTGGGTAGGGCAGATCACCAAGCAAGGTTATATACCTTCTCACATTTTGCATCAAATTCTTCTCCAACAACATTGCTGACTCATTCAGATGGAGTCAGCAAATTATGGCATGAGTGGTTTGGCCATCTTAACTACCGCTACCTTGAGCAACTTTGAAAACATGACATGGTCATTGGCTTGCCTCGTGTCCAATTCTCAAAAGGACTTTGTAAAGGGTGCTCCCTTAGGAAGCATCCCAAAGAAAATTTGACAAAGGCAAAGCTTGGAGGGCTTCACAACCTTTAGAGTTAGTCTACAGTGATGTATCGAGACCCTTTCCCAAACCATCTTTCACAAAGGCCAAGTACATCCTCACTTTCATTGATGATTTCTCTAGGTACACTTGGATATATTTTCTCAAACAAAAGTCTAAAGTGTTTGAAAAATTTTTAGACTTCAAGGCTCTTGTTAAGAAATAGAGTGAGAAATCCATCAAGGTTCTTCGAACTGATAATAGAGGGGAGTATGTCAGCTTTAGGTTTGAGTAGTTTTCCACCATAGAGGGCATTGATTTACAACACACAGTCACTTATAGTCCTTCATAGAATGGGGTTGTAGAATGCAAGAATAGGTTCTTGAAAGAGATGGGTAGCTATATGATTCACTCCAAATCCTTAGCACCATAATAGTAGGCCGAAGCCATCAATTGTGCTTACTACATTCAAAATAGGGTTCCTCACAAAGCTTTGAAAGGGATAACACCCTTTGAAGCTTAGCATAAATGGAAACCTGATGTTGAGCAACTCAGGGTTTTTAGATCCCCAACCATGGCCCACATTCTAAAGAAGAAATGCAAAGCTATAGAACATCAGACCAAGCCTTGCATCTTTGTAGGATATCCAAATGGTATTGAGGGGTATCACCTTCTAGATCCAGTCATTCATGAGTTGTTCATTGAAAGAAGTGTCCACTTTCAGGAGAGTCCTAGAGACTCAACACTTGACACTTCTTCTCCCTCATTGGATCTATTTCTTCATGATGATTCCTCATCAGATTTAGATAAGCCATAGCATATTCTTGAGCCAGAGACATCTTCTTCTTCTTTGAGTTTACACAGTGAGGACAGTGATGCAGAGTCATTTACCTCTAGTCAGTCAGAGGATGAGGATTTATCACCTAACTCGCCCACTTTTGGGCCACTTTGGGCCATACAGACACTTGAGAGTGTTAGCACATGGGTAGGAGATCCCACAGATGATAGACGTACTAGGGGGATTTTCAGAGAGATCCACATTCCTTCTTTGCTTTAGTTTTAGGTCCACACACTTTTCAAGAGGCATACGGGGTACCTGAGTGGGATAGTGCTATGGAGGAAGAATATTTTACCTTAATCAAAAATCACACTTGTGATTTGACTTCACTTGCTAAGGGAAGAAAGATGGTTTGATGTAGGTGGATATATCGGACCAAGTTTGCAGCAGATGGGTCGGTTGATAAGTACAAGGCACAATTGGTTGCCAAGGGTTTCTCATAAGTGGTAGGCATTGACTATTCAGAGACCTTTGCACCCATTGCAAAGATGACTTCTATCCAACTCACATTGGCTATTGCCATAACACATGGTTGGGTTGTGCATTAGATGGATGTGAAGAGTGCCTTTCTTCACAAAGACCTAGAGGAGGAAATCTACATGGAGTAGCTACCAAGATTTATTCAAGATTCTTCCTTAGTAAGTAGACTTAGGAAATCTATATATGGCCTCAAACAGGCCCCTCAAGCTTGGTACACCAAGATGAATTCTTTCCTTCTCATAGTGGGTTTCACTAGGTGCCATTCTGATCCCAATGTCTACTTCTTGTAGCAGGATGATTCGCTCTTGATTTTGGTTCTATATGTTGATGTCCTTTTTATCACCGGGAGCTCTTCATTGGCTATTGTAGTAGTGAAGGCATCTCTCCAAGATAGATTTGACATGACAAACTTGGGTTTGTTGCACTACTTCCTTGGCATCAAGATCTCACAATTAGATTTAGGAATTTCTCTTACACAGCCTAAGTATGCTCTTGACTTATTGGCTCGGTTTCACATGGCTGATTGCAAGCCATCTCTGACTCCCTTTCTATCAAGAGTCAAGCTTAAGGCTGATTGTTCTTCACCATTGGTTGATGCCACTCGGTATTGACAACTTATTGGTAGTCTCATCTACTTGACTCACACCAGGCCTAACATATCATATACAGTGGGACTTGTCTCCAGATTCATGTAGGAACCTCATGAGCTGCATTAGAAAGTAGCTAAGAGGATCTTACATTACATACAAGGTTCACATAGATACAAGATTTATTACAGATTTGGCATAGAGGTTGACTTGGTTGGATATACAAATTCAGACTAGGCTGGCAATTCACAGACTCACAAGTCCACTTTTGGTTATAGTTTCTCTCTAGGTTTTAGTCCTATCAGTTGGTCTAGCAAGAAGCAAAATGCTATTACTATATCATCCACAAAGGCAGAGTACAGGGGAGCTGTTAATGCAACTACTGAGGCTATTTAGCTTTAGGGGATACTTTCTGAGTTTGGCATTCCTATTAAGTAGCCCACCATCATTTATTATGACAACCAGAGTACCATTCAAATTTGCAAGAATCCAGTGTAGCACTAGCATACCAAGCACATAAAGATTCACATGCATTTCATTCGAGAGCTTATTCATAGTCAAGTCATTGACTTGATATTTTGCCAGTCTTCAGAGCAAGTTGTAGACATCTTCACCAAACCTTTCACTGAGAGCAAGTTCATTCATCTATGAGCTCTTCTTGGGGTGTGGTCTACATCTGCAGTAGCATCATCTTTAGGGGGGGCTTCTAGCCTCTTCATTTCTTTTGTCTTTCTTTTGGGGGGGAGTTTTTTCCGACAGGTTTTCTCCTTTTCTCTATCTTATGAGAGATTGCATTTGTACATGTGTACCTCATCAGACCTAGTTACTGGGACCCATTTTATATTTCCACACTACCCACCTAAGTTGTGCTTATGGGGGGTATTAGTGTAGTTTTTTAGTTTTCCCTATTTATTAATTAGGAAAATTTTATTTCTTGTGCATACATGGAGTTTTCCTATATTTGTGGGATAGGCTAGCTTATATGGAGGTGTGTGTCATAGATGTGTCATAAGTGTCATAAGAATGTCATAACTAACTCCCTTGATGAGAGTTACTTCTCTATTCTTAGCACTTTGTCACCACCTTTCATGGAGGAGTTACAGTCTATTCTTGGGGTGCCTTGTCCACCTTTTGTGGAGGAGTTACTTACGTACTCTCTTATATGTATTCCTCACTTTGGCCATCTCATGTTAATCAGATTTTGGTTTTCTCCATTTTGTCTTGTGCAATTTATCTTCTTGTTTTATTTTCAAATTGTTTTAGCATCTATGTGGTGTGCACTTGCTTCATCTTGTGTGATCACGTCTCCATTGCACTCGCATTATCCAGATTCTGGCAACAACTCCGATACATGCATGTAGTAGGTATGGTTTCAAGATAACAATCAGCTCCAAAAGATAGTCATGTTTAATTAGTGAAGAGAATATTTAGATATATCAAGGGGACATTGGATTATGGATTATGGTATTTCATAGGTAGATATTTCACTTTGGTTGCTTATATAGATTTAGATTGGGTAAGTTTATTGGATGATATAAAAATTACAAGTGGAGGATCTTTATTCCTTGGTGATAGCTTAGTATCATGGCTAAGCAAAAAGTAGAATTCAGTATCACTTTCTATAGCTGAAGTAGAATATATTGTAGTGGTATTATGTTGTACTCAAGTGCTTTGGATGAAGCAAACTTTAGAAGATATCAAGGTAAAATATGATGAACCTATATCTATTTTTTGTGACAACATAATTACTATTAATATTTCAAAGAATCTAGTGATAAATTCAAGAACAAAACATATTGTTATTAGATATCACTTCTTGAGAGATAAGGTTGCAGATCAATAGGTTAAGATGGAGTATATCAGTATTATAGAGCAAACTATATATATTTTCATAAAGGCACTACCAAAAGGCACATTTGAGTATTTTTGGGAGAAGTTAGGAGTAATTTCTTTTACTTCTTACCAGTGAGGTTCATCATCAATTGAGGGAGAGCTAAGTGTTAGCTCTAGATAGGCCCTTTGCCATTGATTTCAAAGGGAGAGAATAATAGGTACAGATAAAAAAAAGTGTAGAAATAGATACAGGGAATAGGTACAAGTTGCTATTGTAAGGGGGAGTTATTGTATATTTTTTATATAATAGTATGTATATGTTTTAGGATATGATAGTTCCAGTTTGAGGTTGCCATCAATGACAAAGGGGGAGATTATTAGAAATATTGTCATTGATGTCAAAGGTCTAGCATTATTAGTGATAAAGGCCCCATTACATTTAATGGTATTTTTAATATTCATATCTTGGCTAAAGTGTGTTAATATTAATTAAATGTGAATGAATATATTTTTGGTTGCATATAATTCAAAAGAGGGCCCATGGAGAAGTCAAAGAGTCATGGGGTAAAAGATGAAAGAGAAATAGGACGCATTTTCTCATGAAGAGTCATCTTGAATAATTCCAAGAGTCACCATGTGAAGACAAAAGATGGTATGGCACATGTTTCCATGAAGGGACACTTTGAGGAATACGAAAAGTCACCAAGATATAGGCAAAAGAGGAAAGGAAGATTTTTCTTATGAAGGGTCACCATATGACTTTTCAAATGCAAGGATACAAAGGGTCATGCAAGTTTGGTGCCATTTTCCATGAGGATTGAAGGGTAACAAAAGGTGAATGCTAAAGTTTATTTGGAAAGATATAAATAAAGGCTTGAGAAGCCATTTTTAATATGCAAGAGAGTGCATTGTTTGTATTTGTTTTCTAAGAGAGAAAAGTAAGAGATATTGTAGAGTTCTATCATTTTTTGAGTAAGCAACATTGAGAGCTAGTTGTGTTTTATACATAAGATGGGTTGGTACTCCTGTGGGTTGGTACCCACAAATCTTTGCAAGGGGTTGGTACTCACAAATAGTTGATGTGTTGGTGCTCAGAAAAGGGTTTGGTGCTCCTAAAAGTTGGTTCTTGTGAACTTTGTAATTTGAGTTGGTGCTCATTCATATACTTGAGATTGTTCTCCATGGTTTTTCCCACTTAGGGTTTCCATGTAAAAATATGGTGTCTCTCTCTCTCTCTCTTATGTGGTTCATATTATTGTTTCAATTTCATTACATATCTTAAATGTGTGGTTAAGTGGTTAAAGAAAAGGAATTTGATCAAGAAATAAGATATATAATATACTAATTCACCCCCCCCCCCTCTTAGTATATTTCATGCTTAACACCTTGCATTTCTAGACTTAGTGTCAAACACCAAGACATAACCATATTATTTGTGTGATTTGATTCCACTTACTATTTTCCATGGATTCTAAAAAATAACTTCCAAGTTTCAAGTCTTCAATCACTAATATTTGACTTTTAGCATGTATGGGTATTTATTAGGCATCATGATTTTAGATTAAGGAAGGCTTGGGCATTGCTCTACTTCCAACTAGGCATCTATAGCCCTGATAGAGATACCTTTGGCTCTACTCAAGTCCTTGCTCCACTACCAGCTAGGCATCCATATCTCTAGTGGAGATTACCAAAATTACTTATGCCTGGAAGATTTTTATTTTGCATTATATCCTTATTTTTTATATTTTCTTAGATCTTTATGCTTTCAACAAGGATGGGAACCAAGATAGCCAGGTCTTAGGATTTGGTCAAGTGTTTGATTTTTTATAAAATTACCTATGGATGCAACTTTACTCTAGGTATGGATGTTGATTAAGTTTTAGTATGGGTATACCATGATAATTTGAGTTTTTGCCTTACAATTACAAGTCTTCTTAGAACTAGCTTGAGGTCAAGATGATGGTTAGGTTCTCATGTAATGATTGGCCTTTCTATTAGTCTTTACCAATTTATCTATGTTATATCATTATGCTTTACATTATAGAACCATGGTCATCCTATGCATGGTGTTCCACACCTACATTTCTAAAATTTGGGAACTTTTAAGAAAACTTCATAATTTTGAGTTCAAGATTGTCCAAGAGGACTTATTGGAATCAAAGAAAAAAACAACAAGAAAGAAACACACAACAGAAAGTAGGAAATAAATATAGAAAAGGAAAGCAAATAAATGCATACATGTTTATGTAAAAAAAAAAGGATAAGAAGGAAAGAACTATAAGGAAACTAGATAGCCTACCTACTCTAAATCTAATCATCTTATAATTTACTCCATGAAGATCTCAGGAGGAGAAGCAGAGAAGTAGTGCTTGAGGTATTGCCCATTATTGGGTAATGTGAACTCTGATCCCTATATATATTTGAGATTAAAGATTTTTTTCCCTAATGTTTCTACAATTTGGTATAGGCCAATCCATAAGGGTATGAATTTACCATGTTTACCCTTAGGCTCAGATGCTTTGTCCTAAAGGAGAACTAGGTCTCCCTATATAAACACCTTAATCTTAGACCTTTTATCAAACCATCTCTTAACTATGATGACTTCTAAAATCAACAAAATCTTTATCCTTTGCATCTTCCATCTGAATGATGTTTAGCAATCTAGAAATGACAAGCTCTTGGATTTATTCCATATATTCCTGCATAAATCTATATGTAAGCAATCTTAGAGTAATAGGAAAGATGGGTTCCTGCCCATACATTAAATATAAATGGTGAATATCTTAAGTCCTATTTTATTATTATCCTATCAACCCATAGTACAAACTTAAGGATATTATGCCAAGTCCTAGGTTTATCTATATCAAACTTCTTGATTGCCTTCATTAGGTTCTTATTTGTAGATTATGAGACTCCATTCCCTTGTGGATAATGGTTGGATGAAAACTTGAGAGTGATGTCATTATCATAAGCCCATAAAATCATCTCTACAGATATGAAGGTAGACCTATTATCACACACTAGAGATACTAGAGTTTCAAACCTAGTTCTAAAAAGTTAATCATTTCTTCAGTCTTGCATTATTTAGTGGCTACAACTCAATCCACCTTGTACAATAGTATATGGTAGTAAGGACATAATTTTTACCCTCATATGAGTTAGGGTTGATTATCCCAACAAAATCTAACCCCCATTTAGAAAAGGGTTTTTCAATCATGATTGGTTACAAAGGCATTGCTGCCTTTGGCTCCTTGGTGTTAAAGATATGACATGAGTGGAATTCCCTCACATGTTTTTGATCATACTTAAAAATGGTTGGCCAATAATATCTATCTCTAAGAATTTCATGGGCTATAGTCTTCCCAAATGCATGTCCACTACCTATATTTTCATGAAAGGTGCTCATGATTTTGGTGGCTTCTTCTTGTGAGACACGTTTCAAATAAATTCCTTCAAAATTTCTCCTATACAAGACCACATCCTTGATCAAGTAGTGGGTTTCCTTTAACCATAGGGCCCTCTTTTTCTCCCTAGATAATCCTAAAGGACAAGTACCATTTATTAGTGAATGTATGATTGAATCATACCATTCACTAGCTTGAAAGTTTTATTGATCTACTTACATAATAATTAGCCTAGGGTTAGTATTAGCAATCATTTGGATCAAACCTTGGCACCTTACATATTCTTTCAAAACTAACATCCACTTACCTCTACGTTCTCCTAATTCATTCTAACTTAACATAAGTTTCGTGGTAGGGTTAGGTAAGATATCATGTACCTTATTTTTAAAGATGTAATATATGAATTTCTTAACTAATTTAACTAATGCATATGTCTATTTATCAATCAATGAATAATTTAACTCAGCATTCTTAAAATTAGTGATCATAAAATAAATTGGGTGGTCACACCCTTCAATTTTTTGGGTTAACATTGTAGTTATAGTGTGTTCAAATGCAAAGGAATAGAGGTAGAAGTCCTTTGAGAAGTCAAGACTTATAAGTACTAAAGCCTAGCTAATGGCCTCCTTGATATCTTTGAATACCTTTCTAGAATCTTCATTCCATGTGATCTTGGCATCCTCCTATATAATGTCATTCAGTGGATTAGCAATTTTTACAAAACTAGAAATAAACTTTCTTACAAAATTTATCTTACCAAAGAATGACTTTAGCTCTTTTTTAATGTTAAGAGGTTCTATTCTAGATATGGCCTTCATTTTTATAGGATCTATAGAGATCCCATCTTTGGTTATAACATGACCTAATAATTTTCCTTCAATCACACAAAATATAATCTTTTTAGGGTTCAAGGAAATGTCATACCTTTTGCATCTTTCAAAAACTTGTTGTAAATACATGAAGTGATCTTCCCTATTTTTAGAAAAAAATATTAGATCATCCATATAAATAATTATGCACTTACCTATCAAGCCTTAGAAGGAATGATCCATAAATCTTTGGAAGGTATCTCCTACATTGATTAGCCCAAAGGGTATTCTCTTATAAGTAAAGGTCCCCCACTTGGCAGTGAAATTTGTCTTCATCTTATCCTCTCTATCAACCAACACCTGGTTTTAACCTAAAAATCCATCAAGAAAAGACATCATAACTGAACCTAAAACAACTTGAATTACTTGGTCTAGGGAAAGAAGGGGATAATTGTCCTTTTTTGATGATTTGTTTAAGGTTTTTAAAGTCAATACAAAGTTTAATCTCACCATTCTTGTTCCTGAATGGCACCAAATTATCCACCTAGGTAGAATGCCTAATGGGGAAGACTATCCTAGAATCTAGTAATATGTTGACCTCTTTGAATATCATGGGTTCTAGGACCAGGTTTACATGCCTCTATTTCTGCCTAAATGGTTTGCATCTTTCATTAAGGGGTATAGTATGTGTGATGACCCTTAGATCAAATATATTTAAGTCATCATAGGACCATGTTATAGCATCTCGGTATTGGGTAAGGATTACTTTGGCTTTCTTATTTTCAATGTTTGTGCAGACCTTTCCAATATGTACTAGTTAGGGTTAATCATGGAGGCCAAGATCAACATAATTATAATCCTTCCCAATTACCTTAAGAAATATAGAAACCTTAGTTATTTTGTCATGATCAAAAAGTATTTCTAAAGCAAACATCCCCTTGGGGATCTTGTTGTCATTCAACTAAATGACTTTACCACCAAATTTGTCCTCTTTAGATTTACTTTCATCAATTTCATCAATGATATGAGAATCAAATTATATATAATTGGTCATGAAATCTAATATATGTTGATCATCATTGAAGACTTAGAAATGGTTAGCATTATCAAACAGTGAAGGACATGGGATTAGCTCAATGCTAAAATTAGGTGAATTTTGGTTGGGCATGAGGTTGGTTGTATTAGATTCTAACTCATCAATAGCTTGGTTTTCTCCTTTTAGGATGGAAATGATGCCAAAGTCATCAAAGGATTCAATTAGATCCCAAAATCTGAACTTATATGTCTTAAGATATGATAGCTTGCATTGGTATTTGCTTCTAACTTAGTTAACCACTAGTTTTGAGTCCCCATAAACTAGCAATTCTTTGACCTTATTCTTTATAGCAAATTGTAAACCCAATATAAGGGCCTCATATTCAACAAGGTTTTTAGTATAAGGGAATTAGAGAATATAAGAATCATGGTACTTTTTATTACTAGGGTCAATTAAGACAACACAAACACCTGATCTAGCATTACACATAACACCATCAAAATGCAATTTCCATCGTCCTTGGGATCACATACATTATAATCCCCTACGGTAAAAACACCTAAGTTTGATTCAATTATGTTGACCCTATCATTTATATAATTGTACTCAGTTATCATGTGTTTCATTCTTATTTATCTCTCAACCTTGATTTGATTGGGGATTCCCTTCCAAGGTAGCCATAGATGTGAGCAATATGTGGACATGTAACCATTCAAAGCCTTGGTCTATTCCCTACTCAATAAGACTCCATAAATATTAAGTATATCAAAAAATTGAATATCAATGAAATGCTACACCCTAGGGTCAAAATCTAGTTGCATGTGAACATGTACAAGTTTGCCAATTACACTAACTCTAGATTTATCTAATTAGGTAACAACCCTATCAGACTTAATGGGATTCATGTAGTTATTTGCATTTAACTAAAGGCATGATATTGGTAGATGCTCTTGAATCTAATAAGCAATTATGTAAGTTCTTACCAAACATCCTAATGGTGAGCAAGAAAGAAGGAGACTCAACTTTGGCCTTGTATACAGTCATGTTAGCATGATCAATCTATGGTAGATTATTGGATTTATTTAAAAGAGATTCCATTAGAAGCTCCTTCTGCTTTGTAATATATGTAAGTTCATAAAAAGTGGTATTATCCTTTATCTTTTTCATGTCCTCAACTATGTTATAACCACTCTTAGAAGAACTAACAATTTTAAAGTTGGGTTTAAAAGTACTCCCTTTAAGTGGCTCAAGATTGTTTCTTGAAGAAGTGCCTAGAGGATTTCTAAAATTATTTGGAGGTGTTGAGGTAGTCAAAGGCTACCTCTAATCTTTATTCCTCAAGGGATAGGTCTTCTTCAAAAACTATTGAAAGGCTTGGATCTCCTCAGGGATCTCATTAGGTTCATTTTCCTCTTGAATGGGGAAATCAAAGGTGTCCACCATGAAGGCTTGATCAAATGACTTAGATCTAGAGGTACCTACATAACTATCCTTGTTAGGGACTGCTTCAAATGTATTCAACTCCTCTTGAAAAGCCTAAAAGACTTTTCAAATTCTACATAATCAATTTCCCCATGCTTGGTTGTCCAACATACCCTACAACAATTAGGTAATGCAATATCAATGAGGCTAATGTCCATAGTCTCCTTTTTAGAAGATGGATAATATTCCTATTATTATGAAAACTATCATTCTAAAATCTATTATTTGGCTTATTATACCTTTGAAATGAGAATTTTCTACCTGAACTTTCAGTAATATTTCCAACTTATTTTTGTAACTAAATAAAATCAGTGCTTAACTTTTGGACCATTTTTAAGATAACTTAATTATCATTTTTAGGATTTTCAGAATTATGTACCTGATTATTGTTAGTAGATGGTACCAGATCCCTTTGCTCATTCAGATTGAAGATATTAGTAGGATGATTTAATAATCCTAAATTATGATTGGGAGCTACATGACTCAATGACAACTAAGTTAGATTTGGGAGTTGGTTTAATGTTGGTATATTCTAGTTATTATTTGGGAGTCATTTCATCATAGGCATTTGTGAGTTGATGTTTGGTACAAAATATTACATTTGCCCTTAGGGCTGCATTGATCATTGATGGTTACTACTTTAGCATAGGCTCTAGCTAACAAATTTATGACCATCATGGATCTTTTTAAAAACATAAAGGTCATGGGATCCACTACATCCTTGTAAATTTCTAGAGCTAAGACATCATTAGGATTATAAGGGACTATGGTCCTGCTAAACATTTTCTAAAATCTATCATTGAAGGACCTAATGGAATCACTTGCATCTCTTATAATGGTGGTGAACTGATGATAGATAACACAAGGACTAACAATCTTACTAAATTGATCTATGAACACATTATTGAAATCATCCTAGCTTGTGATGTAATTATTAGGGAAGTTCAAAAACCATTAATAAGTATCATCTTTAAATATAAAAGGGAATAACTTACAAGCTATATCCTTATGCATAACATTTAGCAATCTTAAGGTTATTTTAAAATATTTTATATGCTCTTCAACAATTACTATACCTATTAGACTAAATGTAGGTAAGTACTTTTTAGGGTTATGTGGGAGGTTGTGTACCACACCTGGTACATTAATAGAAGACTCTCCCAACTAAGCCATATTTGGATGAAAATTGAAGGCACAAGTACCTTGAAGAGGTGAAGTTAGCAAAGATCAGAGTCTCATGTGTCTACCTTTGTCACCTCTGACTTTCAGTGGACATAAAGCTTGAACAAAGGTTCCCTAGTCTCTAAATGTGATCTTGTTCTAATCCTAAGCAATTTTAGCTACAAATTTAAAGACCCTACCTGAAATATGATGTATCAAGTTAACTTTTATAAAGAACAAGAGTTAGACCTACACATTGAGCTTATTTTGCAAAGGTGGTATGAAAAACTACAAAGGACATTGATATTTGATTGAATTAGCTCAAAAATGCATTCAACTATGTAAATATGATCTATCTTTACAATTCTAAGCCTAAAAAAACTAAAATCTATGAAATATATGCCTGCCTTTAATCAAAATGAGCCATCCTAACCTTAGATACTATGGATTTTCAAAGTTAAAGCTAAATTTACTAAAAAAAAGCATTAATGCCCAAATAAATTTTAAGGAAGCACATAGATGTGCTAAAAATAGAAAATATCAGTGATATGTATACTTCTAGTCAAATAATTCACTCAAAAACATAAAGATATACTAATATTTAGATAAAAATAGACTAAGATAATCAAAGATTTGAAGAATTCAACCCTCCTTCTAGCACCAGTCGAAGATTCTCCTATTGATGCTTCTAAATGAACCACATGTGCTCTATGTGTTTATAGAACACTTCTCATTTTAAAATTTATAAAATCCAAGGCATGAGTTGTAGGTTTTGGCAATCTAGTTTCTAATGGTGAAATAGCAGCAAAGCAAGATTATCTGTTCCATAATGTTTATATAATTTGGTAGTTGGGAGCCACCTTGGTCTATTCTTCATGAATTGTTGAGAATCTATGTTAATACTTAGTGAATTTTATTCCATATTTAAGATACATATTAATCTAAGTGGATATTTATAAATAGGCTAAAATTAAAGTGATCTTGGTGTAAAAAGGAGCAAAGAGAAGGGTAGAGCAGAAAAGAAATGAGTGATTACCAATTTTAGTCTCAAACATTATGGCAAAGCATCAATTACAACTGAATATGCATTTAACAAATATATAATGCAACATAGCCTAAGCTCAAATCCCACTTTATATCAGGCAAACTTCAAAGGAAAATGTAAAGAGTCACAAGTAAGAACTGGGTCTACTTTAAGGATTTACTACTATAATTAAATAGTAATTGAACATCTGAATACAGAGCAAAATGAAATGATGAAAAACCTAAGATATTTCAACTAATATATCACAAACACAAATTAGAAACCCTATTATTATAAAATGCCACTAAAAATTGAAAGACACCATTCAAATTCAAGACCTCTACTAGCAATTAAAAGAAAAATCTATATTAGCAGTTGACACATCAAACATGGATAATCCTTGCAGAATTCCTTGATTATATTAATTGAGTCAAGTGTACAAATTTGATCAAAGATGTCTCTCCTTTATAATTGGTAATACATGCCTTTATACAAATATTAGGTAGTATATCGGTCAATTAAAAAATATAGGTGTACAAAGATAAGGACAATTGTCCTTACAAGTTCTAAAATACATGTGCCTTTCTTAATCATACTGACCTAGAGGCAAATATACTAAGAAATTAGAATATTCCTTTAAAATGGAATATTCTATTTCAAGATATTACAAAATTCTTTAAAATATAATATTGTTTAATTGTCTAGTGGGGCCTTTGATTGTTGTTGTTGGAAGATGTTCATGGCTTTAGCATGCTACTCATCAACTAGCTATAGATCCAAAACAAGCTTCATGATACACTCCTCCTCTTAATCTACCAAGTCATCAAGCTCCTTGTCATTCATATCTATGGCTTATTTAATACTCTTGTCTTTGTTTATCTTTTGCATTAAATATCATGTCCAAGATTCTACTATTATTAACCCTAGATTTGCCTTGGCTTTTTCCTTTGATTTCTTTGGTTACCAAAGAAGCCCTATATTTGAATTCCTCATCACTTATGATCCCAAGGGTAGTGGGATATGTAATATCTATAATCATAGATCCAAGAATCTATTCAATATTTATAATCAGCTTCTTATCATCATTCAAGAGTATTTCCACATTATTATGCCAAGAAATTAAATTCTAAACCTTATCCAACACAATTTCTAGGATTAGACTTAAGTGTCCCAAATTGATGGTCTTGAAGTTTGGGATCTGTTTCTTTTCTTGAATGTTTAAGATTTAGGCTATTTTTTCCTCTAAGGCCTACCATTGAGTGATTAAACTCCTATCTAGTATACACTGCCTCTCTAATGCACTCTGCCTTAATTTCATTGACTTGAGTGCTTCAACCTTGTCATAAAATGACTCATCAAATATCTTGGTCATCACCTCAGGTACTAATAAAATTGCATGTGTCTACAAGTTTTCCTTTTCTTTTGAAAATCTAGGATTTTCTACTTCAATCCTTGGATCCATGTTTATCTTGTACAGACTGGGCTTCAATTAGACTTTCCACATCCTCTTCATGACTTATAGATTTACCAAGTTGTTGACCTTTCATAGGGGTTAATCCCATAAAGGGTTCCACCTTATGAAAGGTGAATTCCTCTATTCCAACCATAATTATCCTTATTGTTATTCTTTCTAACCCAATTTTTTTAGGGTTGAAATGGATGGTAGTAACTAGATCCTTAAATTTAGGAGGTTTTAGGACCTTCACAACTAAGCTACTAGATGCTCCCAGAGCATCCATCTTAATTTTTGGTCTTTAAACAACCATAATTCTCCTTTCTTCATGTTCTTTCACCATATCCCACATCCATGGCTTCATGTCATCTTGAATCTTAATGTCAACAACTCTTGTCATAGCCCATGAATAGGAAAGAGGGGATATTTTATAGTTTCTCATAAATGAACTAGTTAGAAATGACTAGTTATTGAATAGGGAATTCATCACTCAACAAATTTAACTTATTTATGGGATGAGGGATGATCAACCTTGGTCTTTTCCTTGGTCCCATAAGATCCAATGCTAACTATGCTTTCCTCTTCTTTGTGTATGCCATAGAGACAACCTCTTTTCCTTTATCTTCCTTGGGCTCCTTTTCCCTATTTGATTCATACGCATCTATATGTTCCTTGAGGGCACCCTCAAGTGTTTTTCTAGATCCAAGGTAATTGTGTCTATATAATAAATTGGGGAAGGTAGCCTTTGGGGTAGTGTTGAAAGTGGGGGCCCCTTTCTAGGCCTTGCTTGTAATTTCCTTTATCTTGATAACTCCAGGATCAAAATAGATTGAACCTTGTCCCCGCTTAGTGCGAGTGCACAAGTATTTTATTAATTTCAAAATAACAATTAGATAAGGGTGCCTTTACTCCGTTAACCCTTTCACAAAGCAAATATGGATTTATATAGTTTTTACCAATGACCGGTAAAAACAACTAATCCAATAACCAACTAAATACGGGAAAACAACCCGTAAAGCAAATCTAATTAATAAACATAAAACATAAAAACTACCTAATAATTAAACTAAGTTTATTTATTTTATGGGGGTGTCTTTATAAAAGATGCATGCCCCATTTACAATAGTAATTATTTTCTACCAAAAAACTAACCTAACGTTAAGACTTTGGAACAAGTCCTAACAAACCCCCCTATGATCCAAAGTCAGGTCTTTGGACACATACCAAGCATTTTTCTGAATTTTTCAAATTTGATTCTGTCAAGGGGTTTTGTGAAGATGTCAGCTGTCTGATCAGCAGTTGGGCAATATATTGGATCAAGAGTTTTCTTTGCAACTAGCATTCACAGATAATGATATTTGACATCCATATGTTTTGTTTTGGCATGAAACACTGGATTCTTGGACATCTTGATTGCACTCTGATTATCAATGTATAACTGTGTAGGAGCAAACTGAGAAACCTGAAGATCTTCAAGAATATGACAAAGGTAAACAATTTCTCTAGAAGCATCCCATGCTGCAATATACTCTGATTCTGCTGATGAATTTGCCACTGTATCCTGCTTCTTACAACACCAAGCAATGGCAGCTGAACCCATATGCATAGTGTATCCTGTGGTTGACACTCTGTCATCCACACATCTGCCAAAATCTGCATCACAATATCCAACAAGTTTGAAGTTCTTGTTGCGGTGGTATTCAAGGCCATATGTTTTCATTCCCTGAAGGTAACGAAGTACTTGTTTTGCTGCATGCCAATGAATTTCTCTAGGCTCATGCATAAACCTAGATAAAATTCCAACTAAAAATGAAATATCGAGCCTGGTAGTCGTCAAATATATCAAACCTCCCACCAATTGTCTATATGTGGTGCCATCAAAAAAGGCACTGCTATCATCCTTAGACAATTTCAAGTTACTCTCCATGGGAGTGAGGGCAGGTTTGCAATCACTCATGCCAAACCTCTCTAATAACTCAGAAATATACTTAGATTGTGAAATGAAAATACTATGCTTTTTCTGAGTTACCTCTATGCCTAGATAGTAGTGAAGAAGTCCAAGATCTGTCATCTCAAACCCATCTTTTAATTCCTTCTTCACAGACTTGTTATGATTTTCATCATTACCTGCAATAAACAAGTCATCAACATAGAGAACTAATATCACCATTTTCTTACCCTGCACTCGAAAATAGAGAGTATCATCTGATTCACTGCGATGAAAACCAATGGATTTCAAGTATGAATCCATTTTCTCATACCAAGCCCTGGGTGCCTGTTTGAGCCCATACAAAGCTTTTGTCAATTTACACACTTTGTGTTCATCACCCACCTATTCAAAACCTTGAGGTTGTTTCATATAGACTTCTTCCTATAAATCACCATTTAAAAAATCACTTTTAACATCCAAATGATGTACTTTCCAACCATTTTGTGCTGCTAAGGCAAGTACCATACGAATAGTGTACCATTTGGCAGTTGGTGCAAATGTTTCCTCATAATCAATACCTTCTTGTTGCGGATATCCTTTGGCAACAAGTCGTGCCTTATGTTTATCAATGGAACCATCTGATTTATACTTAGTCTTATAAACCCATTTACATCCGATGGGTTTAACATGTGGAGGAGGATCAACTAAAACCCATGTATTATTGTTAAGTATGGAATCATATTCACATTTCATTGCCTATTGCCAAACATGTTCAGTAGATGCCTCCTCAAAAGTGGATGGCTCAGTGGAAGAAGTAGTAACAACCATAGCATAGTTCACCTGTTTTCGAGAATTCCTGGGCCTTGTTAAACCAACTTCATCTGCTATCAAGTCAGAAAAAGTACTTTGAGCCCATTTTGGATACTTAGACAAATTATTCAAATCAGGAACTCCAGAATTCTCATTAGGTGCATTATTCGATGGGGGACTTAGAGAATTTTCAACAATTTCTAAGTCATCAACCTATGAACTTGTAGATGAAAGAGAGGAAAGTGAAGGAATTTGAGTCTCATACCATAACTTCAAAGAGTTATCCCCATTATTCAAACCCTTATCTCTTTTTGCATTTTTCCTCTCTAATCTATCAAGTTGAGAATCAATCTCTGCAGTGTTCATAGTCCCAAACTCATCAAATATTACATCTCGACTCACTATGAATTTGCCTGAATCCTGTGCAAGCAAACGAAACCCCTTTTTATCTTTAGAATAACCAAGAAAGATGCATTTTCGACTTCGTGGTTCCAACTTAGTTCTATGTTTAGGAGGAACCAAAGCAAAACAAAGACATCCAAACAATTTCAAGTGTTTAACTTTGGGTTTAAACCCATACCATGCCTCATATGGAGTTTGTCCCAAAAGTGCAACTGTGGGGGACCTGTTTCTCAAATACACTGCAGTACCAACGGCTTCGGCCCAAAATTTATCATCAAGCTATTTATAGTGCAACATGGCACGTGCTGTGCCCTCTAAAGTTCTATTCATTCATTCAGATACTCCATTTTGTTGTGGAGTATAAGCATTACTATATTGTCGATGAATTCCATGTTCTCGACAATAGTCTAAAAATTCATTAGAGGTATACTCACCTCCATTATCTGAATGAAGAGTGGCCAAATGTGAACCTGTTTCTTTTTCGACTAAGTGTAACCAATCAACAAACTTAGCGAAAACTTCAAATTTGTTTTTCATAAATAATACCCAAGTCATCCTAGAAAAGTCATCAATAAACAAGACAAAGTATCTACACCCACCAATGGATGACTTTTTCATGTCGCATACATCACTATGAACTAACTGTAAACATCTGTTAGATCTCCAAGATGACTGTTTAGGAAATTTTTTCTGACCTTGTTTGCCCAAAACACATGACTCACAAAGAATACTATCTTTGCGAAAAGTGGGCAACCCATTCACCATACCATATCTCTACAAATCTCTCTGCAAATCCACTAAAGAGTGGATATTCAAATGTCCATAGCGGAGATGCCATAACCGCTGTGTAGACATAGTTCCTGTACCTGTATCAACAACTGCTGCAAGTTCTATATTTAGAGGAAGCACCTTACAATGCAATCTAACCAAGTTACCATCTTCATATCCTGTATACATGGTTTTATAATTATCCTTCACTGAATTGATGTAAATGAGCCCATTATCAAGCACAATTTGATAACCTTTCTTTCGAATAATTACCAAAGAAAGTAAGTGTTTCTTCAATGTGGGAACATACCAAACATCCTCCAAGTATTTTATAGACCCATTAGGAAGAAGAATTTGAATAGTACCAAGTCCTAGTGGTGTATGCATAGACTTATCTGCTAAGGCAACTGGAGAGAGAGAAGCTTCCTTATAAGACCAAAAGAAATCTCTCCTAAATGTCATGTGTTTGGTTGCTCCTGTGTCTAAAACCCATACATCTGTGAGCTCATCTCTAGCCTCATATTCAACATAATCAATGTGCCCTAAAGAAGTAAATGCAAATTCATGGGCAACATTACTAGATTCATCATAGTCATGATCGACATACTGAGCAGAGTTAGTCTTAGTCGCTTTTTGTGGCCTCTGAATTTTATCAAAAGGAACTCTACATTGTGAGGCAATGTGACCAAATTTTCCACATCTATGACACTGAATGTCAGATCTACCTCGACCTCTGCCCCTATATGAATTGTGACCATGTCCTCTATCACTTGTTTCATGTGAATGTGATTGATTAGATTGTTGATTATTTGAATGACCCCTACCTCTATTTTGATATCTGCCTCCTCTGTAACCTCGACCCCCTCTATAACTGTTTCCTCTATTGTTTTGATGCCCAGATGAAGATGAACTAGGCTTTGACTCTAAAACATGGGCTTCTTCAGTTTTCTTGGATTTCTTGGGTAGAGAGAGGTCATGTTGGATGAACAACTCAGCCAACTTATCAAAGGTGATGCATGTGATCTTGTCAGAGACATGCAACATTTCAACAAAATTCCTATAGGACCCTGGTAGTCCTTTCAAAGCAGCAGTAACTATGAGGTCATCATCTAGTTTTCCAAAACCAGCCTTAGTGTACTCAGTAGTGATATTTTTCAACTTAGACATATATTCTCCCATATCCCCATCCTCATCTAATGACAAAGTAAACAACTGCATATGAATATCTATCTTCTTATGCTTTGGTTTCTTATCATACAAATCTGACAATGTTTTCCATGCAGTGTAACTATGAGGAGAATTTTCAATATGAACATACGTATCACGAGTACAACAACATTTAATAAGAGCTAAGGCCTTAGAATCACGCAAATTGAAAATATCTAACTTAGCCTGTTCTGTTGGCAATGTGGGATTTTCATTTTAACAATATCCCATAACTCATTAAACACTAGTGAAGCCTCCATCAATCGTTTCCAATCTGAATAATTGGAAATTGTTAATCTATCACCATCTGAAAGCAAATTCTGAATTTTTGGCATTTTGAAATGAAAGAAAGTGCAGTAGAAAAATGTGCGACAAAATGCGAAAGAAATGAAACAAATATCACACTCACTGCACAAGACACTGCTTCTATGGGGTTTTGTACTTAACCTCCGCATAGAGCGTAAAAGAAAAAAAAACAAGTATTTTTGATGGGTTTTGCACTTAACCACACCAAAAATAATGATTACACCCTTATTTCACCAAATTACAACCTTATTCCACCAATTACACCCTTATCTCACCACAACAATGCGAAAGAAAAAGATTAAATTTTGCCCCTTTTTCGAAAAAAATAAATAACACAATACAATAAGTATGTGTTTTACAATGTTCTAAATTAAAAGGGAATATTCCTTTTTCAAAAAAATATATTCCAAATCAAAAAGACTTTCTCCAAAAAGGGATTTGAACCCTTGACCTCCTCCCTTGCAAGCATTTACCAAAATAAACTTAACCAATTGCTCTAAGAGTATTTACAAAATGTTATATTCAAAAATTTATATTTCTACAAGATTTCTAAGTATGAGGGACAATAAAAAAATTACATGAGAATGTAAATAAATAAATTCTTTTTCCCTTTGTTTTCAGCGTGCACTTCAATCTTCCTCTCGGGTGGGCCCTCCACAGCAAATTTTATAAAAAAAACTTTAGAAAACTTGAAAATAAATTTCCATAGTTTTATTCCAGCGCCAAACTTGCCTGGGACGCCATGGCTGATCTGGAAAAAAAATTCTTCACCTGCTTTCTCTCTCCTAGGCCGTACAAGTCCGTATAGGCTGCTAAAAACTAATTTTTCACTGTGTTTTTGCAAATTTTTTGGTGTTTAATGCAGGGAAATGAATCAAAAATAGTCCAAGGCATTGGAAAGGCCGTACAACAGGCCGTACAAGTCTGGTTTTTCTAGATTTTCAATTAAAAATGCAAACACAGGGTTTTAAATGCTATTTGGAGAGGATTTTGACAATAAGAAGCCTGAGAATGGATGAAAATACCAAAGGCAGCCATGAATAAACACTTCACAAGTATTTTTCTTCAGATAAAAGGCCATACAAATCTGGTTTTGGCCAAAAAACAATGAATTTAATAACATTAAATATTAAAAATTCATTTTTATGCCAAATGAGGAGGCTTGAACTCAGAAAAAATGGAGTATGAATGGAGTATGAATGATCCAAAAAAAATAGATAGTGGTATATGGAAAATACAGGTTTAAATATAAATAATTTTTGAAAAATTTAAATGATTTAATAATTTTTCAAAATATTTAAACCAAACTATATGGCATACCTTATTTTCATGCCAAAAGAAATCACACCTTCCTCCTTCGAATTCACCGTGCTCCCAACCATGCTCTGATACCACTGATAACTCCAGGATCAAAATAGATTGAACCTTGTCCCCACTTAGTGCGAGTGCATAAGTATTTGATTAATTTCAAAATAACAATTACATAAGGGTGCCTTTACTCCGTTAACCCTTTCACAAAGCAATTATGGATTTATATAGTTTTTACCAATGACCGGTAAAAACAACTAATCCAATAACCAACTAAATACGGGAAAACAACCCGTAAAGCAAATCTAATTAATAAACATAAAACATAAAAACTACCTAATAATTAAACTAAGTTTATTTATTTTATGGGGGTGTCTTTATAAAAGATGCATGCCCCATTTACAATAGTAATTATTTTCTACCAAAAAACTAACCTAACGTTAAGACTTTGGAACAAGTCCTAACGTTAATTTCCTTTATCTAACCTTCTCTTTTCCATGGCCTTGTGGATCTTGTCTTTGCTTAGGTTACTTTTGTGGCTAGGGTTGTGGTTGTTCTACCTTAGGCTATTCTTGGGATATCCCAGATGGTCTTAGAAGAAAGTGATATTACAAATGATGCATTTTCCATCTCTCCATAGATTGCTTATCATCCTTGATTAACCTATATTCTAGCTTGATATTGTGGCCTTGGATTTTGGCTAGAACTTTTTCATAATTCTTAGCCTTGATGTAGATGGTGTCATGAACACCAAGTTGATTTACATACTCAAGCTTTGGGAGCTTCTTGTTCTTCAAGTGGCTGGCACTATACCCTTAGGATCCCAAATCTTAAGTTCATCTAGTTTAAAATGAAATAAATCTTGGTGTTTGGCCATGGTCTCAATCTGTTTCCAATCCTAAACTATGGTCTTTCCAATGATCAGAGGGAAGGGGTGGAGAAGACCTTTCTTATTTTATTGAGAAGTACCATCAATGCCATGTAGGAACTAGGAAATAATTTCTTACTTAGCTAGATTGATAGGAACATATACTAAAAATCTCTAAGGTTGGGACATAATCCCCTCAATCTTGATGTCTATATAGTCAGGGTAGTACCAAAAGTCACCCATTAATTTGATATAATTTTTTATTAGGGGGTGGAACGTAGGCATAAAAACACCTATGATGGCCTCAACTATGGTTGGATACATGCAGTCACAAATAAACTACATGTGGTTCCTATATTTAAAAATATGCAATCTGGAGTAATGGTGTGAAATAGTGGCTTTGTTATATGGGGTCCAATTCCTAATCCCTGGGAAATTAATAAATGCTAGGAGGGCATCCAATATGTATGACATCATGTATAATTTCTTAAATGTATTCCTTTTTATGGTATTAAATTACTTGATGAGGAAGATACCGATTAAATCTTTGATTGGATAGGTGAGTTTCTCTCCCACCATGAAGTGTATGTATAGGACCTAGATTTTGTTCACATAGGTGGTTGAAGGGGAACCAAAGGCTCAGTTCAATAGGGTCATTATTACCATAATACCCTCCCTAAATTGGATGATAGGGATCTTTCCCTTGAACTCTCTAAATATATGGGGTCATTGATGTAACCAAGGTTTTAGGATAGAGTCTAGGTCATGCTTGGAGGTCCACTCCTTGATTTTAGATAAATCTACATGGGGAGTGGGAAGCTTGTAATACCCCTCAAATTATACAAGAGAATCATATGCTTCCCTTTTTTTAGTCTCCTTCCCTAATGATCCACTCATTATCAATTCTACAATTGACAAAAATAGGGGCAAGGATATTAATGCAATACAATACCTCATGTTTTGCCATAGCTTGGTTGAGGCCTGCCATCTAAATAATAACTAAGTCATAATATGTTTGGCTCATTGTATAAATCCTTTTTTCTTCTTTTGTGATCGGCTTCAATTATTAGATCATGAAAAAGATCTCGAACAAGTTCCTCATGCCTAGAGAATTTAGGGCTATAGTATCCAATCTAGTATCTTTAAAGATCCAGCTTTCATTATCCATTGATAAGTACAACTCAATCTCTTCCTTCAGTTTTTGTCTATGATCTATCATTGTCTCTATTCCTATGAATTGTTTATACTAGTATAAAATGGTCTCTATGAAATCTATCTTGCACTCAAAAACATAATTCAAATCTCTTTTGATCAAACGATGACCAAATGAATAAAATTAATTCACTTATTATGCAAGGTTAAAGGTTTTAGTGTTTTACTGGAAAAATATATCTAGGATTTGGCTTATACGTGCCTTGGATTTTATTTGGACCTTTGCCTTTATACCTTTCTATTTTTAATCCCACAAGATCTTATACTTTATCCTTTTATACTTGCATAACACCCATGTGGAATTGGTCTAGACCTTTCATGGCATTTTTCATAAATGCCTTTTGAACACTACCCATTGGCATTTAAAAATGTCCCTTTCATTTTTCTCCATTGGATCAAATTCCAATATTAGCACAAGCCATTGATTATAATCTGGGCTCTCATGTTTTAAGGCCCTTCTTGTTCCAAGCATTGTAATTGTGACACTTAGCATCTTTATGCACTTCTCCATGTTTAAAATCCTAAGTTATGCACTTGTTGAATGAGCATGAGCCATTTGGTGAGCTCACACTCTTTTAAAAATTCATGAGTGCCTTCACACCATTAGATCAAAATCTAGTGACAAAGCGTGAACTGTCAGATCATCCTAATAGCTCTACCTTTAATGCACTTTTACCACACATCGAATTCATGGGCTCTCAAGGCCTCATTTAAAATTATTTGGGTACCTTCACATTATTGGATCAAAATCCAATGACAAAGTACATGTTGTTGATCTATAGAGATGCCAGAACATTAAGTTAGCATCTTATAAAAAATCTGACTTAGGCTAAGGGGTTTATGCTTAAAAATTTGATTTATATGTAAGGGGGCCATAACTTAAATAGTCTAGGCTATTGTTGATGCCATGTTTAATAAACACAATGTAAAAATTAGTCCATAATATTTATGCCAAGGCTTATAAAATATGCTCAAAAGGATCAACACGACACAATAGTCAAATAACACATAGGATTTCATTGTTTGATAAAACACATTAAAACCTTTAGCTAAATGAATTTGGTATAATTTTTTTACTATAAGAACTGCCCCTTTTGAAAATAGGACTTAGTATAAGTCTATAATTTAATTTTCATGATGTTTAAATAAAATATCATGGGGACCTTAAAGTATAGACTTAGACTAGGTCCTATTTTGAATAATTAGATTATAATACCATTTCCACATTTTTTTATTTGAAGACTTCTAGGGTTTGAGCATTCTTTGAGCACTTCCCTCAGCTTTTAAATCCATTTATGAGCTTTTCATCAAAATTTTGGAGTGCATGTTCACTTTGAGCATAATAATTCATTAGCTTAAATTTGACAGTCTCATAGACATCAAATGCATCCTTGTGGATGTCAAATGACATTCGTGTGAATGTCAATTTTAAGCTAGTGATATTATTTGTTTGATGGGATTAAATCTAATAGTCATGCAGATGTCAAATATGTCCTTGAAAATGTCAAATGATAGTAGCACAAATGTAAATTTTAAGCTTGTCAAATTATTATAACCTAGTGTGAGAATGCCATTTGGCACATCTATGGGGTCTCCTAAGATCTTGGACTACATTCACTCCATTAGATCAAAAATGGCAATGAAGCATCAGTGATAGGATCATGATCCAAGATCTTGCTTATCATTGGTTATTTCTATCAAGCAGTCATTTTTACTTTTAATCCTCAAATGCAAAGGTGTCATGTGTCGATCATTTGGGCCTTTCATAGTTTGTCAAATTATTAATTGTGCCTCACACCATTTGATCGAGTCTTCATGAGCAAGAAAGAAGAGTTGATCATGATTTGATATCTTGAATGTGATTGGCTCAATGGGATACATGTAGAATTCTATCAATTTTCCTTGCACCATTTGATTGAAGGCCATGATGAAGTATGAACTGTTAGATCATCAAATATGCATGTTGTTTAAATTGAAGCTCAATTTGTGCTCACTCCATTAGATCAAATTCCATGGTAAATCATGGGCCATTATATCCTACAAGATTCAAGGAAGTTAAGTTAGGACTGCAAAGATGTAAAAGACTTAAACTTAAGGTGTTAAAATTAAGGTCTCTCTCATACTAATAAATATGTCGAGGCCTTAGGATTAAAACCTTAGGCTAAGGTATAAGCGAGTGGATAATATTACGTAAAAAGGGGACTTGAGGAACTATAATTAGGCTAAGGAGTTAAGACTAAGGTCTTGTTAGTATTAATAAATATTATCGAGTCTTAGGGTTAAAATCTTAGGCTAAGTTAGGAAATATTAAAAGGACCCTACAAAATGAACAACTAGTTAGGCATACAAAGGAACTTTTAAAATGGGGAACATAACAAAGGGGACCAAACATTTTAAGTTAAATTTTATCTATGTTAAAAAACATGACTAAGCTTAGAGCATGAGCTTTATCCTTAGGTCCAAAATGGATTTTAAAATGGTTCCCACCAATTTGATTTCTACCAACATTCAAATTTAAACTAAGGGTTTTTCCAAGATTTGGGGACATGAATCTACCAATAACAACACCATGTAAAATATGAATAAAAGTCACAAAGAACATTTATTATCACTTTTAGTCCAAATTAAAGCAAAACAAAACCAAGTAAGCCTGCTTTTATCAAAGTGGATGATCTTTAAATTCTAAAAATGACCTTAACATGCTAAACTTCATGTTCAAACCTCAAGGTTTTTCAAGGGTCCCAATTTTAAAAAATGGGGGTAAGTTGGCCCCATTAGGTCTGAGATTATATGGATATGTATGGATTTTAGGACTATGGTAAGGTTTGAAGGTTAATTAGGCTTAAAAGAGGGTTTATTTACAAAATAAGTATGCTTTAGAAGATGAGTTAGGTAATTAAACTTTATATACATCTAAAATGGGATAAATTTAGCCCAAAAGTGTAATTACATCTTGGTAAAAGTGCTTAGTTTGACTAAACCAAGAGAAATTGCTTAAAAGAAGGCTATAAGCCTTATGAGAGGATGGTGAACCTTGTGCATGGAATTGAAGTGTTGAGTTTGTTTGGAAACTTATAAGAGGCTAAGGTAGGTATGTTTTTATCAATTAAGACCATAAATGAAATGAGAATAAATCCTTAATACTTATTTCAAAAATTGACATTTGAAACCCAAGAAGGTTACCCAGTGGAAAAGCTAGTGAAAACATATGAAGGAGTTTATGAAAGGAATGACTTATATGAGATAAAGTATGAGTTGTGATCCATATGAGTAAGTTTATAACCATAAATAAGTGCTTCCAAGATTACAATAAATAGGTACTTATGTCAAAGATACTATAGATCCCAAAATTCAAAGAGAAAGATTGAGATAAAGATGAAATCTTGAAGACTAAATTAAGCAAATCATTGTGACTAGTTGGGTTTAGCATAAGATGGTCATGTTTATGAATAATTATCCCCTTACCTATACATTAGTTTCTCATTATAAAACATTAGAAAGATGCATTGAAAGAGGATTCCCAGTCATAGGCTATTTTATCCCTACACTGGTTGCTAGTTCGCCATTCTCTTGTCTCCATCACTAGTTTTTGGTCTAGTGTGCCTCCAAAATCATCATTGGTATTCCATCCTCAAATTACATGTATCATGTTGTCCTTTGTTGGCATGTCCCACCACCATGAAAATCCAACTTTTGGTTTCCTCTTTTTGGTGGACTTTACAAAGTGTGATCTAGGAATTTGACTCAAGAGAGGATGGTTAATATCTTGTTAATTCCAAAATGAAAAAAAATGAGATAAATGAACTAACTAGCATAACATATATAGGCCTAGACACTAGGGAGAGCTTAGTCAAAAAACATGAATAAAACACAAAACTAAAATTCAAATGAAACTTTCTTTTACCTTCCTTGGATGCTCCAAAATGCTTGTTGTAGTGGCTTGTTTGGCTTGTGCTCATGAGATCCTTAGCAATG
>JARHVA010005367.1:547500-660000 GCA_037957365.1 Torreya grandis
AAATGACTATATTTGGAAAGATGTTCAACTACAACTAAGATCACTATGTTCCCTCCCAATTTTGGGATCCCCTAAATAAAATCCATATAAATATCTATCCAAATCTTGGTAGCGATGGGCAAGGGTTTGAGCAACCCAAGGATGAGTGTTATTTCACCCTTATTGTGTTGGCATGTATCACATTCAGCCATCTATTGAACTACCTTTTTCATTCCCTTCCAAAAGAAGTTACGTCATGCCTGATCATAAGTTTTGAGATACCTTGAGTGCCCTATAGATGGAGAAGCATGGAGTTCATAGAATATAGCCTGTTGTAGATATATTCTCTAGGGAAGTACCAAATGACCTTTGTATCACAAAGAAGCACCATCTTAAGAATAATATGGTACAGCCAAGGGGTTAGTGGTCAACTATTGAATGATTTGAAATAATGACAATTCATTGACATACCCCTATTGTATGGTGTCCAACCAATTTAGAATAGGCATGGAAATAGATGAAAGGGAAGCTTGATCCATAAATGTATGAGATAGAGCATCACCCACAATATTTTATTTACCTTTCTTGTAAGTTATCTCATAATCATAACCTATGAGTTTGTTGACCCATTTCTATTGTGATGGGGAAAATACCCATTGTTCCAATAAATATTTTAGACATTGGTGATCAATTTGATGCAAAATGATTACCAAATAGGTATGGCCACCATTTCCATATTGCATGTAAAATGGCCAACATTTCCTTCTCATAAGTAGAGATCACTAAATTCTTGTCAGAAAGGGATTTATTGTTGAATGCAATCGGATGTCCTTCTTGGAGGAGATCAACACCTAGTCCATTATCACAAGAATCACTCCAAGAAGGACATCTGATTGCATTCAACAATAAAGCTTCTATCCAAGTAAAAGCTTCTTTTTTCAACATAGTTGTCAATGGAGATACAATCTTCCCATAATATTTGACAAACTTGTGATAGTATCCAGTTAGCCCCAAAAAACCATGGAGGATCTTGAGTGTCTGAAGATGTGGCCAATTTATTATAGTAGTTATTTTTTCAAGATCCACCCAAACCCCTTGGGCTGAAACAATATGCCCAAGATACTCCACTTCATCTTGTCCAAAAGTACATTTGGACTATTTTGCACAAAGATGATGGTTAGAGAGAAGTTTTAATGTGTGCTCCAAATTTTGGAGATACTCATACCATGTTTTACTATAGATGAGGATATCATCGAAGAAGACTAGAATAAATTTCTATAGGTAGGGCTGAAATATTTTATTCATCAATGCTTAGAATGTTTAAGAAGCATTAGTGAGGCCAAAGGGCATGACTAAGAACTCATAATGACCATCACGCATGTGAAAAGTTGTCTTAGGGATATCATCCTCATGAAGCCGGATGTGGTGATATCTAGAGTGGAGATCCAACTTGGAAAAAAAATGAGTGCTTTGAAGCTCATCAAGAAGCTCATCAATAATAGGAATCAAGAACTTATCCTTGATTATGAGGTGATTAAGTCCATAAAAATTAATGAAAAGACACCATGACCCATCTTTTTTTATAAATAAGGAGAATTTGGGAAGAATATGGGCTGGTACTGGGGTGAATAATGCCTTGCTATAGTAAGTCTCAAATGAGCATCTTGATCTTGATCTTTTTTTGAAATGGGTAGTGATAAACCTGATGTTGGGAAGAATGCTTCCTAAAAGGAGCTGAATATGGTAGTCCTCTAGTCATGAAGGGGGAAATCCCACTAGATTGGCAAAGACATGTGCATACCTCTATAGAATGGTTTAGAGGTCAAAAGGAGTAGTGGAGACTATTGAGGGTTGCATTTGAATGGAATGGATCTAGGCAATGACACTATGTGAGTTATTTTTAATAAGCTTTTCCATTTGATGTAAACTTATGATGCTGAGAGATCTAGGTTGTAAGCCTTTTAATGTGTGTTTTTACCCACTATCTAAAAAATACATCCAAAGTTCAACAAAATCCCATAAAATGGGTCCAAGTGTGCATAACCACTAGGCTCCCAAAACAACATCACATCCACCTAAGGGTAAGGCAAAGATGTTGAAGCATAAGGTATAATATATAATAGATATATGCACATTATGACACTTCCCTTTACAAGGTAATGTGCCCCTATTGGCAATTAGGACTTCAAAGTTGAAACAAGGATGGCTAAAACAATCAGCCTATTTGGCGATCTGAGGGTCAATGAAGTTATGAGTGCTACCTAAATCAATGAGTATTATGATAAGGAGCTTTTTGAAGTAACCCTTGACTTGCATGGTTTGTGGGGTAGTGATTCTTGTTAAGGCATGTAGAAAGATCTCTGGTTGGTCTACTTGAGAAGTAGGTTCCACAATCAGTTGAGCATCTTTTGGATCATAATTTGTATCATAAACATCTTCCTAATCTTTAGTTTCTAGTGGAGAGTTCACATCTAATAGGTAGAGATTTTTCACAACACATTGATATACTTGAGTGAATTTATCATCATAGTTATAAGATAGTCCATTTTCTCTATGAGCTTGCATCTCTTCTTCAGTCAAATGCTTGATAAGAATGGTTCTAATAACTAGCATTATTGGAGATCGTTGTGGAGCTATATTTTTGAATGGAATAAAATTAGATTTAAATCACTATTGAGCTGTGATCTTGTCCTCTGCCAACTTAGCCAACCCTAAGGCTTCCATCATTATGTTGGGCTAGAAAATTTTAACCTCAAATCAAATTGCATCCTTTAGTCCACTAACAAAGTAACTCTTGAAGAATTAATCAGATAATCCTTATGTGTGATTAGATATCTTTTCATATTCAATTTGATATTCTCTCACTATTATTGTTTGGCAAAGTTTAGTGAGTGCTCTAGTGAAGTCATCAAAAATAGTAGGACTAAACCACTACAAAATGAGGGTACAAAAATTGGTCCATTTAGGTTCTTCATGAACCTTGGCATACCAACTATACCATTGAAGGGCTTCAAGTTCCAAGTGAAAAGATGCAAGTGGAACCTTGTTGACATCAAAAGTATTATGCAGACTAAAATATTGTTTGACCTAATAGATCTATCTAGTTAGATCTACAATGTTAAATCAAGGAAAGTTTAGCTTTGGCCCATGATAATTTCTAAAAAAATAAAATGTAGTGTTGGAATAAGACTCTAGATGTCATCTATTGTTCATGGTGGTATGTTGCAGATTGAGGCCAAGAATTTTTTCAGCAAGATCTTTAATGTGAGACTTGAGGGCGATAATTTCATCCTCCATCATTTTTGTTCATGTTCAGGTTAATACCATGACCTGACTAACAGATTCTTTTTTTTTTGGAATGGACAGGAAAACTAGAGTTAAAACATGTTTAGTAAGGAACATTTTAAATTTGAGGGAAAATAGAAGGGGTAAAGTGGATTTTACTAAAAAAATTTGCGTAGTGGGAGTATGATTGATGAAGGTGAGGGAAATTTTAGGAGTGAAAATAAAAAATTTGGAAAATTGACCAAAGAGGGACAAAGGAGTATAATGATACTATGAACAAAAGAAAATTTTCAAGGTATATGGATAAAAATAGAAGTTATGGCAAAACCCAAAAAAAAGGAAATTTGAAATTTATGGAAATTACGAGTGGAATTGGGATATGGGACCTCAAGGAAGAAAATGTAAGGAACATAATTTTAGGTGTTTGGGTGAATTTTGAGGATAAACAGGGTTATAGAAAGAGATATATTACAAAAAAAATAATTTTTTTTGGTTTTCTATCTGATAAGTCCCTAGAGAGTCTACTGAGACTCTGTTGGTAGTTTGAAAATTATGAATTCTATCAAATATATGTCTACAAGTCCTCTGACAGTCTATGGATACTTTCTTGATAAAATATTTTGATTCTACCAAAAATGTTCTAAAATTGATAGAAATGGGCCCCAAGATTCAATGGTTACTTAAGGGTTTTAAAATTTTCACTCCAACCACCAATGTCATCTAAGTGAGTACAACTCTCCAAAAACTTTTTGGCCACAGGTTTATCTCTGTGCGATAGCTCTTGGTTTCCTCATGGATGGAAACTACTTAATCAGGAAGGGGCCATTTTCCATTTCACTAGTAGGTCCTCTCAATGGGATAGCTACTTTGGGGTTTGCATGGTACTTTTCACAATGAGTTTTAGGGATTTCACCCAAGCACTTCCCACAGTTATATAGTCAAATTTTCCCCTATTCTAAAAAATATTATTGTGATACAAAATAGAGTTATGTAGTAGAACAAAGTTACTAATTTCTAAAAATAATTGTAATAAAAATGCTCTAATAATAGATGAGAGGATCCTCCTACAATAATTAATAAAAATGCACAAATAATAGCAATTAACAACACAAATTAAATTTGAACACTTGAAAAACTTGAATCAATCGTAGACCACTTCAAGGGGGAAACCTCCTTTGAAAAATATCTATACAATAATTTTTTGGATGCCTTCAATGGCCTCAACACTTACGTATATATAAATTATAAACTAATAAACTGCTACTTCCCATGAATGTCAGATAAAACAAAATGCTCACAGGATGACTTACAAAGCATATGCATCCATAGCAAGTACTAAACAACAAAGAAAAGAGATATAATGGATTAGAGGAAAATAACCTCACCATATATTTTATCCACCACCTCGACATGTTTGTAATGCAATTTTTAATCCAAAAAGTACCATAGGCATAGTTATCCAACTAGAGCTTTATCTTTCACAATATTTATTGTTAGAATTTCCTAGCTCTTGAAAAATAATGAAAACATGCTTCCAGGTGGATTTGGACATTGAGGTAATTTAAACATGTGTCATTTTTCTTTATTTATTTTACTAGGAGGTCCTAGAGGGAAAAATGTCAGTTGGAGCTCAAGAACTTGTCTTTTCACTGTAAAAACATTACATTTTAGGACCTGCTACTGCAACTTATGCCACAATTTCCTATCTAAGGTTAAATTGACATGATCTAATATGAAATTATAGGGATTAGACATACATGTTAGGATTGTTTTTTTCCATCTAAATGACTTACGATTTCCATTTTAAGCATGCTTGAAGTTAGGCAAAAAAACTATATTTTTCTTGTATTAGGAAGAACATTCTTGAGGTCAAAATGGGTGGTGGATCTCTCAACTAGGCATTATTGGAGGCCAATATCTAGGTCTTGGAATTTATACACCACTCAATATGTATTTTAAATTCCATTTTTAAGCCACAAAACACTAAAGGTGGATTTCTCAAACTATAGCTTCAACTTTCACAACATTTATTGTCAATGTTTTCATGCTCCTAAACACTAGTGAACACATGCCTCCTAGTGGATTTGAACATCTTATTCACAAAAACATGTTTAATTTTACTATATAAATGTGCTCTAAGTGATTTATTTTCACCTGGAGGTCCTGGAGGCATAAATACTAGTTGGAGCTCAAGAACTTATCACTTCACTGTAAAAATGTTACATTTTAAGACGTGTTACTGCAACTTATGCCATGGATTCATATCCAAAGTTAAATTAACATGATATAGGGTGAAATTATATATATTATAAATTAATTTTAGGGTATTTATGGTTCATACAAATAACCTATGGTTTCTATTTTATGCATGCCTAAAGTTAGGTTAAAAAGCTACATTTTTAATATTTCAAGAAGGGCATTCTTGAAGCCAGAATGGGTGGTGGGTCTATCGATCAGGCATAATCAGAGGATAAGAACCTAATATTGGATGTTATATTCCACCTCTTACATGTTTAAAATTTCATTTTTGAGCCATTAAGCACTAGAGGTGGATTTCTTCAACTACAAGTTCAACTATGAAAACATTTATTGTCAGTGTTTTCATGCTTTTGAATAGTAGTCAACACATACTTTTGGGTGGATTTGGACATTGAGGTCATGTAATAACATGTAATTTTACTATATAGACATTTTTTAAGTGATTTATTTTCACCTAGAGGTCCTAGAGGCATAAATTATAGTTGGAACTCAAGACCCTGTCTCTTCATTGTAAAAATGTTACATTTTAAGACCCATTACTACTACTTGTACCACATATTCATATCCAAGGTTCCATCAATGTGATCTAGGTTTAAATTAAAATACATCATCAGAAATTTTAGGGTTATTCTATTTCATCTAAATGATTTATGGTTTCCATTTTAAATACACCTAAATTTAGGCTGAAAACTACATTTTTATTTTTTTAGGAAAGGTGTTCTTGAGGCAGGAATGGGTAGTGAATGTCTTGAGAAAATGTAATAAAAGGATAATAACCTATTATTATACATTATATACCACCTTATATGTGTTTATAATTCCATTTTTGATACAATAAGCACCATAGGTGGAGTTTTATAACTACAACTTTAATTTTGACAACATTTGTTGTTAGTGTTTTCATGATCCTGAATAGTAGTGAGAACATGATTATAGATGGATATGGATTTCATGGTCATTATATAAAATTAAATTTTACTTTATATACATGTTAAAAGTGATTTAATTACACATGTAGGTCCTAGATGCAAAAATTATAGTTGGAGAACAAGAACTTGTCTCTTCACTATAAAAACATATTTTAGGACCAATTACTGTAGTGTATGCCACAGATTGATATTCAAGTTTATATTAACATGATCTAGGTTGAAATTAGAGGGATTATACATGTATTTTAAGGTTATTCCATTTCATCTAAATAATTAATATTTTTAATTTTATGTATGCATGAAGTTAAGTTAAAATTTTGAATTTTTCTTGTATTAGAAGGGCATTCCTGAGGCCAGAATGGGTGGTAGATGTCTTGATCGAGCATGATCAAAGGAAAATAAATTGGTCCTAGACATTATCCACCATTCTATATGTGTTTTATATTCTAATATTTAGCCATGAATCATTTAAGGTATATTTCACCAACTATAGATTTAACTTTGATAACATGTGTTGTTAGTGTTTCTTTGATATTGAACAATGAAGCAGATATGTGATGCAAAGATAAAAAATATCCAATTTTAGTGTAGTGGAAATGGATAAAACATAATTTATGAATTGAAAATGATATATATATATATATATATATATATAACCACCAAAATATTCTAAGGCCTGAGGAAGCATGAAAATTACAATCTTGCACTACTTCAAAGGGCCAAATAAGAGTCTCCAAAAAAGAATGCAAAGCATATATAAAGAAACATCCCAAAGGAGGAGGTAGAAAATAACCACTTCATCAAACATGTAAAATTAAAATTTATAATGGCATTCAAAGGTATGCAAGAGATGAGTATTCCATTGTTTGTTTCAATTGTACTTATAATAGAAATGTGGTATGTCTATAAATTTAATGAATACAAAACATGAATATCAAGTCCCAAATGATATGAAACTAGTGTAGCAAGGGTATCCACATTATAATAGTGATAAATGGTGTATCCCAATCATGAGAGGAAATTCATAGTAATATATGACTCTATCTCATACTTTATACTATGCTCTCCCATATAGTTTTAATTGCAACACATGGAAATATTGTAAGTTAGTATTAATAAATTATATGAAGGAAATATTAAATACGATCATATCTAAATATGTCCATACAAACATCAAATTTAGTTTTTAAATAATAATGTGAGCCAAATTATTCATAAAAAGATGATCGACACAAAATGTGAACATATATATGTATCCATAAAATCCATAAATACATACAAAATAAGAACATAATTGAATATTGGATGAATACCACATAGGTATACAATTCCAATAATGTATACATTTTCATATAGGAGTATAAAAAATTACATCATCAAACAACATAATAGAATGTTGGGTGAATGTCTTATACACATAAAATTTAAAAAATGTGTAGATTGCCATATAGGCATATAAACAAGTACATCATCAAAGGCATTCTACTCATCAAATAGTTTCCCTCTCTTTGAATTTTGTAAGATTTATCTAAAATGCCACCCAAGAATCAAAATGAGTGAAAACAAAGCATAGCAAGAAAACCAAAATTGATGAAATAAATTGTATTCTATTTAATAAGAATGCTAATACAAAGCCTTCACTTGTTTCTCTATATCTAAAATAAGATCACGACATGAGTATATATATGATATACTACCTAAGAGGCTAATAACACATTAAATGTGGGATTAAAGAGAAAAAAACCTAAAGTAAGCTTAACTATGTGTGAAAAGCTCTAAGTGATGAAATTAGTTAGGGGAATAACCCTTTTCATAATGGTAAGTGAGAAAAAGACCCTGAAAAGGTACTAGTCATGAAAATAAACCTTTTACACTAACCCCCCTCCTCCCACTTAAGTACAACTTGGGTAAAAATCCTACAAAAATAAATAAGAATGGGTCCCAATAATGAGGCCTGATAAGGTACCCTTGTATAATCCAAAAAATTGTCAATAAAGAAGAGAAGGGAAAACCTAGTGAGAAACCACCCCCCCCCCCCATGAGAGGATGATATGCAAAACATTAACAAATGATGGAAGGAGGTATCAACATGACCTTTGAAGTGGGGCATACATCATGAATATGTAATCAATAATGACACCCCCCATGAGAGAGGAAATATGAGACTGAGTCCTCCCACAATAAAGTAACTCCTATGACAATGGTAAATGTTAAAAGATGCATGATGAAGATGATCCAATGTCAACAAACTAAATTTATCTCTTTGGGAAGAAACAAGTCCAATGATCGATGTAGAAGAAACTCCCACTCCAAGAAATAATGTGAGAAAGGAAGTCTCAAGATTAATAAGGTCTCTAAAAGTTGATCAAGTGTCTCCATGTTGACGTTGAAGGATGATAATCCAAATCCAATCAGAAATTGATGTAGAATATCATCCAAACATGAAAATTCTTCCTTCAAATATGTCTTCTCCAAATGTTGCTCAATGATATCCAACCTAGTGATAAACTATGATGAATATTGATATAATGGATCATGTACTATAGAAGATTCATGTATAATAACCATGGATGTATGGTGTTCACCATTGGAAAGACAACTAAACTAGTAAGAATTTGGTACTTCTGTAGAAGGTGCCAATGATGATTAAGTTTAAGTCATCAACTCATTAATATCTGTAGAAATAGCCATTGTAGAAGTAGACATAGGCAAGGAATGAATAAGAGGATCTGACTTTGACTTCAAATCATCTAAAAAAGAATAAGATCCATAGAAAATATCATGAAAGAGGAAATGAATGTCTTAAATGGTCTCCTTCAAATCCAAAATATGTGACTCACAAAATAGATCTATAATATTTGTCAAGTATTCATCCCAAGGAGTTGTATCTAGAATATCATGAATGTCCTATTACACTAAATTACTACAAACAAGAGAGAGAGGAGTGGGTGATGCCTCCAAAAACTACTTAGAAGTCTCCCAATGGATGTCAATGATAGTGACAAACTATGATCAATGTGATCAAGAATAATGTGTGATTCAAGTTCAGTAGCCATAGATGTATGGTTCTCACCATCAATGAGAGAACTAAACAGAGGAGAATCAAGTTTTTATATAAAAAAGTGTCAATGAGGACTGAGTTGAAATTATCAACTCATGAATATCTATAGAATCCATCACCATAAAATCATCATAACTTGAAGAAAGCATAGGACATCAGAAACTATCTGCTAGTGTGGGATAATGAGATTCTGGCAAATTGATGCCATTTGAAATACAAAGTTTCCTCAATTGTTAAAGTTGAACTTGTAATTCTAGATCATCAAGTTTATTTTATATGCAATCATCTATGATATGCCTTTTCTTCCCACAACAATCACATTTAAATTTCCAAAGATTAGGATCCATGATTATAACTAAAAAAATAAATGATTACTAGAACATCACCCCTCTAAAATCACTCAATCAAGAATCCCCTCTAGAAAATATTGATTTTGGCACTTTATAATTTAGTACATTTGCATTGTTGGACTTTGTTTTTCTAGAGTTTTACAAATTCTAAGATGGAATCAAAATTAAAAGTATATTAAAATTAAAGAATTATAACTTTAAATTGATACCAATATGTATATATTGAAAAACTATGCACTTTCAAAAAATAATCACCTTGATCTGAGGTTGAATGTGAAAGTTACAAGACTTTGAAGGTTAAAAACCTGTCAGTCTACCATATCTGATGAGAAAACTAGTTTTATGTAAAACTAGGACAATATGATAAAAATATGATCACACAACTATAGATAGTGAAAAATTATACCCCAAATAAATAAATAAAAATTGTTAAAGAATTGTTGAACTTCAAATTCAAAAGCCCACAATGGTGAAGGGGAAAAAATTCAAAATTTTATGTTGATGTTAGCATGATGTAATCTAAATTTTTTAATGAAACTACCACCAATTTTAGGTTCACTACCATATTTATTTTTTACTAACTAAATTTAGTTATGACTAGTTTTAGTCATGACTAAACTTGCTGCCAGACATAGTGAACCACTAGATTTGGTAGAACAACCAAAAGAGCTGCCAAATTTGGTGGGGGAAGCACTGCCAAAAAAAATTATGAATAGTATTTATCAAAATTATGATAACTTATTTGTTACATAATGAAATTCATAATTGTAAAAACTTATGAAAATCTGAAAATGAGACGCACAAATCCCATAAATTGTTTTGAGCAATTCATTACAATTAAATATATGTGTGAAGAAGAAAATACATGTTTTTTTAATAGAAAAACTTATAATGGAATTTTTAAATAGCATATATGGCTTCAAATGTCCAACTGAGAGAAAATAAGAGCTAGATATAACTTTCTCATACACCCTAAATGTAATGAAAAAACTCATATTTGCTCTTGAAGGTTAGAAAAAAATGTATTTTGATTAAAAAAACATTAAAATTCACTTCAAACCTCTCCATATTCACATAAACCCACTAAAAATTTTCCTATAGATGGAGCCTCCAATGTTCAACTAGAATAAAATAAGGAGCACTACTATCTTTCTTGGATGATTAGATTATGGTGGTGAGCTCTAAATTTGCTCCAAGATGCTTCAAAAATCACCTGTAACTGGCAAGTATATAAAGAAACCCCCCTAGAATCTGGTATTCTTTCATAACTTTTTGATTCTCCAAATGATTTGAAGATGTAAGAGAAGAGCATACTCATTTTCTATAGAAAATAATGGATCTGCACTCCCAGATATCCTAGAAATTTATCCTACAACTCATAACCACTCTGGTACCATGTAATATTTGGTTGAAAAGCCACCCAAAAATGAAAATGAGTGAAAGGAAAGCATAGAAAGGAAATTAGAATTCATAGAATAAACTATATTCTATTCAATAGGAATGCTAATATAAAGCCTTCACACGTTTCTCTATATCTAAAATGAGATCAAGAGGTGAGTATATATAGGATATACCATCTACGAGATTAATAACACATGAAATGTGGGATAAAAGAGAAAAAACCCCAAAGTAAGCTTATGTAATTGTGAAAAGGTCTAAGTGATGGAACCGGTTAAGGGAATAACCTTTTTCACACTAGGAAGTGATAAAAATACATCGAAAGGGTACCGATCATGAAGAGAAACCTTTTACACTACCACCTTCCTTGAAGAATACTCTCACTAGGATGCTCTGCTCATATATGGATATCCCTCAAATGCCTTTAGATTCCTCCAAGGTCTGATTGTAGGTCCTTATACACTCATAGCTCAATTATATCTAAACCTATTCCAATACAAATATTATTATAAAATTCACATACTATACATGTAACCATGTTTAAAAATTAATTTTAAAGTATAATACAAAAATAATTTAAACATGCACTTACTAAAATATTGTGGTCATGTTCAATCTTGTATGGTAGGTTGAGGTGCATGAATAGGCATGTGAAATAGTGATAAAACATGAGATGGTTTCATGCTAATCATTTTAATAGGACTATCATAGGTCATCAAAAAACCCTGCATACACAATACATTCACATAAATTATATTTACACAACTATCTAGTAAAATTATTTAAACAAATCTATATTTACAATTCAAAATTATAAGTCAACATGTAACTCACTTAGTTCTTATGTATATGAAATTTTAGTAACCATTCTTATGTTTATCTCCACTTGTAGATATGTAGGAGTCTCCCCTGTGGTCAACTAAACAAACAAGCTCACTCAGTTTTATAGAAAATATTGAATATATATTTCAGATTTATTTCTTTTATTAAACCCATAATTAGTTAAAATAAATTTCAAATCCCTTTTCTCTTTATTCATGCATTGTGCACTTGTGTGTTTCTAAACTTATATATCTCAAGTTAGGACCTTATTGGCATGAAAGTATTCACACAAAGAGAACACAAATATGAAAAAGAGAAGCACACAATCAGGGGGGAATAGTCAAAGTCACTTAAGAATAAAATAGACCAAGAGCATATGATTTAATTGTAGTGTACTTTAATTTTAATATCCTTGATACATAAATTTAAGTGAAGCTATTACATATCATGCATGATGCACATAAAGTAACTAAGTTAGGAACTTAGAAGATAAGTAGTGGTATTATAGGTAGCAATGAAATATTTAGTACTTAAGAATTACTATGAAGAAGAGATGATAATCAAGAAACTTGTGAAGCATTGTTGGATTATTTTTCTATCTAGACCTTTCCCTAGGTGTGCACTGAAGTAAATAGTACCCAATAAGCTAGTGCATCAGAATTTTATGTAAGACTATGTTATTGTGCACTCATTTGAAGCATGCAACAAGAAATCAATCCCCATGGGTTTTGTCATGCCAAAATTTAATTATCATATATTGGTGCTCGAACATATACCTTATTCAATGACTAAATGAAAAATGAAATACATAGATGTGGACCTAGGTTTAGTTAAGCAAACACACATTATTAAGATAACCATTGACATGATATTCAGAGTAGACATTGCTCATGTTCAAATAACATAGATTTTATTCATTATATCCATATTAGATCCATAAGTTACATAACATATGTATAGTGCACCTCAATGATAAAAATTAGCTATAACTAGAGTAGAATAATAAGATTACAATGATTTTCATCATTATGGTATTTACCAACAATCAATCATTATACAATAATGTTTAGCAACATTACAAAACTCTACACATGGGTATTTATACTTGGTTTTCCCTAACCAAGTTATTACAATAGTTATGACACTTATAGTGACTAGCCAATGATCTCTAATGGATTGGTAGTCATGGTAGCCATCTACATTGTTTTTCTAAGGACCTGAGCCTTTGTGCCCTTATATTCCTATTTGGATTTGGATCCTCATTTCTAAGTCTCTATATTCATATAATTTGATACCAAAATCATGCATGCTTAAAGTCTATTCCATCCTTGACAATCACTTTGTAACCATTTCTTTCTTCTTTCATGCTCCCCAAGTCATTTACCAATATTCTAAGCCTTTCACTCTCAATTTATCCATTTATTATACCTCCCATATGACTAGGTCTTCTCATGATGTGATCTCTTATGCCATGGCCTTTTTCACTTGTATAACTTTCACACTATGCTCCTTACATGCCATACCTATTATGCATTATTACCAAAATACTCAGCCAAAATTTGGGGTCCAACATCACCCCACACTATGTTATTAGTCTATATTGGACTAAATATTGGTTTTAGCTTCAACCAAAAATTTAAGACCAACCTAATTGATCTTATTTTTGACACCTTCCCAATATGACAAAGTGTCAAGTAGCTTTTTTGTTATTTCCTCAATGGCCAATTTTAGTTTTTTGGTCTCCTCAGGTTGGTCGAGGCACTCATTTGCCTTATTGACCAATCATTCAAGGGATATAGAAGAATCCTTTTGAAATTATTCAAGCATCGTGACCTCAACTACAAATTATCCTTAGATTGATGTAAAGTTATAATTTATTTGTTGTTAATGTGCACTTATTATTTCTTACATAGTTTTGACATCCTTAAATGCCCTCATGCACTTGATATGGTCTTTTATTAACCAGGCTACATCAGCCAATTGTTAATATTGAATCTCTTCTACATGGATTCAAGCTTCCAAAAAACATTTGGGTTGTACCTTCCTCTAAAAAATTTCATCTAGGATGGGAATCACTTACCCAACTCTATACAAGTCACTCCTACACACTCCCACCACCTTAGCAAATTATTCAATTACCCATATTATTTCATCACTTAGCACAAGTTAATCCTTACTTCATTTTTAAAAAAGGTCCATGAGGGTCTCTAACTTATTAATTGCCTCACCCTTTAAAATAACTCCATCCACTAACACCAAGTCTTAGAATAGAATAGCCTTACAAATATTTAGTGTTTTGACCTTGGCTATTATCTTGACCTCCAACTAGCACTTCAAATCAGCCACTTCTTCTAGTTTTGTACAGTTAGAAAATTCTTTATCAAAAATTTACACCACCTTTCCATCCATTTATTTATCCCACCACAAATCACACTCTACAAGCACATTTTGTTGTGATACCTTAGAGGCTAGTTTTAAGAGTGTCACACTAGCTTGTAAAGGAGTAATATGATGGGGATCAATCCAAAGGGTTGTGGGAAACATTTTTTCTTGTGAATATAATACAAGGATATCATAATGCATCTCAAAATGGTGTTATTCATTGTACATGTCAGTTAAAAATAAAATATTGCACTAGGTGTGAACAAAAGCATCTTCTAGATCAAAATGGGAATATAAATATAGTAGCTTGTTGGGGATGCCTACATGGTATTGGGCATGAATGTTAATGGTTTCAATAGATATTTTTGGTCTCACAAAGTCAAATAGTTATTTCCCCTTTATGGGATCTTGCTCAAGTATCTCAGCATCCATGTCATGCTCTTATGATGTGGTGTCGATGTTAAAGCCATTCAATTATTTTGAATTAAAACCATCCCCCTCTTCTCCAAGTGGATCTTCAATCTCTAATTGTGTCTCATCAAGGGTGGTCTCTTCCCCTTGCACTATGAAGAGTATCTTCTTTAAATTAGTCTCTTATTTCTCTTAGTCCATCCCTAAGGTACTTCTCAATAACTCTTCTAGTTTCTCCTTGTCACCATCCTTAGGCTATTTTATTTCTTTTTCTAAAGAAATAGTTTGTATCATTGACACTAAGCCTTTCGATTGACTTGTCGGTGGATCTCCTCTCGATGGAGAAACCCTATTTCATAGTGATGCCTTATTTTATGAAGAATCCCTCTTTAGTGGTGCCTGGGTAGTCCTTTGCCTTTTTATAGGTTTTGGCTAAGAACTTGTGCTAATATTGTGCCTGGTATGCTTTTGCTTTATGTCTAGTGGAGGTACTGAGGTAAGTTTCTATTTCTCATGCTCTGCACTTCCTGAATATTTCTTATTTGGTTTTAATATATAAAAGAGGGTATAAATAAAGTCCCCAACTAAGGTTTGATGCACCTTGATATTGGTTCTGTTTGACTCATTCTTCTCTCTATATGATTTTTTCTTAGGGTATCCATATATTTTGCAAAGGGTATGAGTCTCCAAGTTGATTTCTTATGCTTCAGGTGTTATTAGCTACACATTATATATGTGGTTAATAGAGTTCATAAAGTATCACACTGTGAAAGCATAAGGTAGCTTTAACCAAGAATAAATTTCTCTAGATGGGGCCATCCTAATACCTATGAGAGAGTAGTATTACTTGAAAAAAAAATAGGATTGATCACCAACCCATGTATGTAAGTCCTTTGGAACATGTCATTCCATCATACCATGACTTAATTTTAAGCTTATATGTCAGGGTAATTTAGCTAGGGTAGGTGACTGCCTTATACCACTCTGTAGGGGTCCTATTTTTGGGTAGGTAAACCCACTTCAATTATCTAGAGGTGTAATTAGGTACACCAATTTCATCAAACACCATTAGTATTAGGAATATTCCCCAAGGGAACTTATGGTTGGGCATCTAGTGAGCCTTCTCCACATCTATGATAATTTTATTTACAAAATACATCACCCAATTATATTTTATCCCATTAGTGACTTGATGTGAAACATATAAGTGGGAAATGTCCACCCCCTTCCACCTATTATCATGTCCAAACTTTGTCATGATAATATGTGAGACCACTCATAGGGTAGGATCTTATAGGTTATTGATATGCATAGCATGGTCCTATTTCTAGTATTCCAATGCAATGGTTGTCTTTTCTATCTCCACTGAGTCCTTTAAATAAAATTCAAGGTATGTGCCAGAGCACTATAACCCTGATACTTTGGTGATTCTTTTAGACATGATTTTCATCTGGCACCCAAAAAAGTAGATATACTTCTCAATTATATGCAAAAGTAGAAACTTAACTGCCTCTATAGGTTTTCCAAAGTAGGGAAGGTTGAATAACTGAAAAAGGTTAGTAGAATATAAATCACTTAATATCTTCAAGTCATAAACCAATTCACTCCTAGTGTTTTGGCACTTGACTCTATAATCATTTTATATCTCAACCTCATTTCTATTTTGTTGATGGTTGTACTCAAAGATAGTGCAAGTGGGCACATTAGATACTTAGTTTTTAGTGCATAGCATTATCTCTAGGTACTTCATCTCCTCAATCAGCAAAGGTGGAGGTGGAGGCACTTGAACTTTCTTCTTGGTTTGATGCACCATCCCTATTCATTTACCCTTCATGTGCTCACATTGTTCTTCAAATATTTCCTCTTTAATTAACACTATTTCCCAACCAATACTTAGCTCCTCTTCTTATGGAGTGATTGATAATAGATCACTTCATTGGGCCTTTTTTTTAGGCCACATCACCCTTCATGGAATCCAAAGTTTGAGGCATGATTGTCTAATGTTCCCAAATGAATACATTTTCACTGATGTAAGTGACTCATATCTCTGGCTTTGACTCCAATTAATGGCAGACAAAGACCTATACAACATGCAAATTAAGAAATGCTCCATATTCATTAAATTTAACTAGCTTTGATTATTCATTTTATCTTAAACAAATTTTCATTGTCAATAAGTAACTAAAGATTGGTACTTCACACTTAATTGGAATTTCTTGAGTTCATTTGTTCACGCTCTTTGGCTCTGAATATTCATAATCGTCGAAATGGTAAAATTTGAAATGAACCACTATATATTTTTATAGGTTTGAGGGGGTAACTTACATTTACTACTTCCCTCTCTTTGATCATCACTTCACACAATAAATGTGACCAATGGTATTACCATAATGTGATGTTAGCACACTTTCCATTACCACAACCTCCTTGTGTTAATGGCATGTCTTATCCTACACTTTTCTCAAAATGCATCATAGTTGTAGGAGAATTTTAATATTCATACTAAGGGAATATTCACACCACAGTGGGGAATAATTATTTACCTAGGTGAGCTTATGGTTATGTGCCACATATTTCATATCCTTTGTCCTTATATACCTTTGCTTTTGTGCCTTTGCATCCACATGTATCCCTATAGACCATATCCTAGCACTTATGTGTAATACCCCTTACCCCACACTAATTGTGCTTTATGGTCCTCCATTAGAACATAAGTATCAAGTTACAAATGATTACAAAATTATAAAAAGGACACACAACTAATACAATGCTTTATTGAAAATAATAAATCCTAAACTAATGGCGTAAGCCTTATAGGTACAATCAAGAAATACTTAGGCATAAAAATATGGCAACAACTGACTACCATTGTAATGACTAGGAAGAAATTGGCCATCCAATCATTTCAAGTGACATGTGCTAGTAGGATGAATATTATGAACAATAAATGGACTATCCCATTGAACACGAAGCTTCTTAGAGTGATGCAGAAACTTTGACTATTAGATTAAGACTTGCATTCCATGTGTAAAATAATTATGCTTGAGCTAGAGATCATGCCATGCCTTTTGTTTGTGTTTCTCTACATCTTGACTCCAATGACTAAGAATACAATATTTATTCTAATTATATTAAGGCATCTAGGCACACTTTCAATGATGGTTCATGATCTAGCCATCCAAAACATGTAATACAAGGAGAGGGAACTAAGAACTCTACTAGAAGAACTACCTCAATACCAAACACAATATCAACTAATGTAATTTTATTGAGATGCTTGTAAGTTGTTTGATAATCCCAAAGAACTATAGACACCTAATCATCCTAATTAGTGCATCTAATATTACATATTTTTGTTATGTTTTTCCCAAAATTTTGTTAAATGCCTTAGCAGTGCCATTAGCTTAGGGATGATATGGTGTGATCTTGTGGTGAGCAATCATGAATCTAGCTAAAAATACTTAAATAGTCTCATTAAGGAAGTGAGTACCATGGTCACTATTAAAACTCAATGGAAAACCATACCATGTAATCATATGTTCCTAGATGAAGTGCACTACAATAGTAATAGTATAATCCTATGTTGGCACAAATTCATCCTAACAAGTGAGATAATATTTTTTTGTGATAGCATAGCATGAACTAGTACACCATCTTGTTGGGTTTATAGGGCCAACAATGTCAGTGGCCCATTTCTCAAAAGGCTTATATGATAGAATATGATGTAGTGGCATTACATCCCACTGATTGGGTTTCTCCATACATTAGCAAATGTCACATTGATGTGTATAAATCTTTGCATCTTTGAAAAGCATAGGCCACCATAATCTGGATAAAAAAATGTTGAATGTGGTAGCCTCTTTGGCATAATGTCCTCCAATAATTCTTTCATGGACTTCATCAATCATATCAGGGTAATTGTGTTTCATGATGCACCATCGAAGGACTTCATCTTAGCCAAGCTTATAGAGGTATCCTCTGATGAGTTAGAATAGAGAAGCATGAATGGATAGTTGTCTTTAAGCTTGGGTACTTAAATGAGTTTGATCTAATCTAGTATTTAAAAAGGTTTTTATGTCATCTAACTCCTCAAAAATGTGAAAGATGTGAAACAAATACATGTCATGCACTGGTTCACCATAATCAATTATTAATAGATAACCAGGACCAAAATTGGCCTTACTAGGCTTTACCATGACATAGACTTAAAAATCTTGGAAAAACATGATCCAACAACAAATTCAACCATGTAAAATAGGTTTGTTAACTAGGTACTTCAATGCTTCATGGTCTATGAAGAAAATAAAAGGGGTGGCCAATAGGTATTTTTGAAATGTTTAAGAGCATAGATCATAGAAAGTGATTCACACTTTGTGGTGGTATAGTTCCTTTTAGTCAGAGTGATATTTCTACTTGTAAATTAAATAGGATCATTTAGTTACCCTCACTAGGCTGAGCAAGTATTGCACTAACTTCCATGCTAAAATCATTGACATGGACATGGAATAATTTATTCCAATCGAGGAACTAGAGAATCAATGTAGTGATAAGTTTGTCCCTTAAGGATAAAAATATTCTTGGAATGAGTAGGTCTAAATTAAATTGTCATTATATTTCAAGAGCTCTTCTAGAGGTGTTGTAATCCTTGCATATCCCTAGATAAATTTCCTATAGTACCTAGTATGACATAGAAAGGCACAAAACTCTCATTAGATAGTTGGCACTAGAAGATGGAAGATGATGACAATCTTAGTGGGGTCCACTAGAAGTCCATCTTAGCATATAATGTGAGCAAGGAGAATATTGAACAGAGTATCAAAAAGACACATTTCCAAGTTAAGATAAATTTGAAGCATCCTGCAATGCTCAAGCATAAGTCATAGATTGGAATAGTGGTCTTTCACCAAGCCGTATATTGGCCAATCATCTAGATAAAATTGAACTTATGGATAAAGTCCTTAAATGCCTCAAAATCTATTTAGGAAAAGACAACAAGGGAATTCTTTAACCCAAATAACATGATAGTACATTCAAAAGACCCCCATTCTATATTAAATGTAGTCTTGTGCCTATCCTCATTTATGATATAGACATGATGGTACCTATAGAAAACCATCTATGAAGGTATAGATTTCACACCTAGTGACACCTTTGAGGATTTATTTAGTGAAATATGTTGAGAAAGGATTAGTAATGCAACTTGTGTTAAGTAACTGCTAATCTACACAAATACTGATGCACCCATCCTTTTTAATGCTTATCATCATAGGGATGACCCAATCAGACTCATTGATAGGATTAATAACTCATGCATGCAACATACTATCAATTTATTCTTTAACCTGAGCACACAAATTTGGATTCATTCGATAAGGTCATTTCCTGACTAGGCAAATGCCTTCAACTATTTTGATATGCATTTTACCCAAATATGAGTGAATACCCTTCATCTCACTATAAGTATTAGGAAAGACTTCTTGATATTCCTTTAGCAACTTGAACACTTTGGAAATCTCAATATCACACCAATAATTTCCCATAGTAGCTATCTTTGGTTCATCCTCTATGCCAATTTTTCACTATATGGTTTGAACTGGTTTCAAGTAAGGGTGATGTGTATCTATAATTATGTCATGAATGTTTATAGTGTCATAATCCATGTGTATATCTAAATTATTGGTCAATAGGCCATGATAAACAAATCTTGAACCCTCATCAACTTGAAACACAACATTTTGTTTACCTTTTCAAATTTATTCCTGAAGTTCATGATTGAGTATAGGTTCTAGTCTGAAAGAAGGTGTTTATTTAATAGGATAATGTTGAAATCATAATTTCCTTAAGAAGGTGCCAAAAATAGGTACCTATATGGTGCTCCTTATGAACATACCAATCTTTTAACCAAGTGAATAAAGTGAGATAAAATGATGAACCCACAAATATTCTAGTGAGAAAGTTTCATCAACCAACCACATTGATTCACATGCCTCCAAGTCATGTTCTAATGCTTGAATACCATTGTAGATGATATTGCCTTGTATGTGGTTTTCATGATGAAATCAATGATGTAAAGTAGAGCGTGCATGGTCCCAATGAAGGAAATTATCTTGATGAGTTCACCACCACCTTGCCACTATTCCATTAAGAATGTGAACAAGTGATCACATGCAATCAACATCAGAGTCATAGAAGGCCTCTAGTCATTGGATGAATTCATGAACTTTCATTTACCCATGGAACCATGGAGATTCATCTAGCCTTTCAAGTAGCATATCCATAATTGGTCTATGCAATAATTTTTTTATGATAAGACAAAAATCTATGGTACTTGTGAAAACTATTTTGAGTGCCTTCATGATTGTCGATGGTACCACATACTCTCCCAATAAGGTCATAGTCACCTTATGCCAAATAATCACACACATTACTTATAGTATCAAAGAGATAATGTGCATCTATCCATTGTAGGATTCTATTTGGAGTGGGATCATGATCTTTACTTCATTGAGTTGTGACCTTATATATGTTATTAATATCCTCATCAATGTTAATTGGTTTAATGTATGGGGGTCCATGTGTTTGATCTAATGGGATGATGATGTGTTGATCAATATTTTCAAATATGATATATCTCTTTTTGAAGCTTAGATTGGCATTATTATGATATCACTAAGGATGACTCAATAGGGCTAGAAATGCATTAGCCTTAGCCAATTCTATAACTTCAAAGCTGGCTTTGAAAGAAACCCCAAGGATATCCATAGTGGCATTTTTAAGAATGCCAATCAATAGAGAATGGGTCTTATTGGCCATGAATAATAAATGAGGTGAAGGGTATAAGGTTGGGCTAGCCATATTGCATCATGCATCCTTTGTGATGACATTGGCCTTAGTGTCAGTGTTAACTAACATGTCCTAAATCACCCATCCATCAATGGCGACATTCACCAATATTTATTTATCCTCTTGCAGACTAGGAGGAATTGAAGTATATTATCATCGAGCATGGTTTAATCAATAATACTTAATATGCCTTAGAATATATTTCTTAATCTAGTTATGAAATAGGAGTACAATATCATCATCTAAGAGGCATTTGAAAAGCTCTTGAAAGTCATCATACATTGCATATTGAGAAGTTATGGCCTTATACATATCATCATATTTAGCAGCATCATGGTATTTGAGAAATTGGATCTCGCCTTGTAATTCCCTTACAAAATTAATAGTATCTTGGAGAAATTTATTTTGTTGTTGAGCATCAAGATATTGAGTTTTATGAGGCTCTTCACATTGTACCTTTTCAATAGGTGGAGTGGATGTAGACCAGGACTATCTACCACTACGCATTATAATGTTAACTTTTTGGGGCATTAGAGTGTTAGAACATGAACACAAGTGTGTCTTCTCAATGCATATCATACTGGCACCCTTCACATTCCTTTCTTTTGTGATGGCTATATACAAATTAGGACATTCCTCTAAATGGTGCTCATTTTTACAAAAGGTACATGTTGGATAGATTATGAAATCTCATTGGTAGTGGTTTAGAGAACCACATTTGTAGCACATTTATGGTATAAAACTTACACATCCTCATCCTCAACCTGGACCTCACCTATGATAACCACCATGATCTTAATTATTGTAAATAGAATCCTAACATGTACCATGTGCATGCTTCATAAATATCACTAATGAGATGACAATCATTAGTGTCATGGGTATATCTATCACATATCTTATAATAGTTAGACACTTTTGACTATGTGGCCCATTACAATAATGGATAAGATTGAACATCATGTTCATCTTGGTAGATCTCACATGATTACTTTAGTACAACATATATAGATTTACAAGGATAGTTATTTCTATTTTGGCCCTCATACTCACAATTAGTACACCATAGGCAAATACGAGTGTCATGAACATTGTGTGTAGTCAATGTTTCTAATTGGGATGCTATTGAATCAATTTGAGCCTCCATAAAAGGGTTAATTCTCATATCAATGCTTCCAAAAACTTTGACATGGAGGGTAGTTGCCAAGGCCTTGTGTGGGGTAATAAACGTTCTCTAAGACAATTTTCATATGAAGGGAAGCAACAAACCTCCCATGAACCATTAAGTATGTTGAGTGACATTAATCTTGAATGAAATCTTAGATAAGAGTGTCTTGAACCATGTGTCATACTCGTATATGCTCTCAATTAGTTCTTTTTTTATATCCTTTAGCATAGTAATACTTTATTTCTCAAACTCCATAATATCAAACTCTTGGAGGAATGTTATCTTAAGTTGGTCATAATAAACTCTTGTTATGGATCATATTTCATATGACATTTGTGTGCTCGCTCTAGGAGTGTATTTACAAATTGTGTAGATTTTCACTTAAAATAAGCTATACCTTGTGCTCTCCAAATAAGTTCACACTTGTGAACATATTCAATGACATTATACACACCTTAGTATTCTATAAAATGAAGTTTCATTTCATAATACACAGTGGGTGGTTGAGGTTCTTGTAACGGTGGCTGCTGAGAACTTCCAAGTCCTTTGGTTCCTTGGGTGATGTGGTGGCTAAATACTATTCATACAACACTATTCACTGATGATGTGTTAGACACTATTCACCCTAGTAAGGTGTCACAATACTATTACTAATTGCATAAGTGGCATGGGGTGCATTTATATGGAGTCACATGAAGCACATGGTGGTGGACCAACCTTGTCTAAGGAGATGCTCTTCTCTTTTGACCTTTGACATGTGACTAGCTTTTACTATTCATCCAATAGTGTTCACATGTTAAGGGTGGCATAATTTTCCTTGGTGAAGCCTTTGTCCTTTTTTATCATTCCTCCCATGTGTAATATGGTGTAACATTCCTTGGTATTCACTCTTTTCTTTTTTGTCATGATTCCCGTCCATGTGGGATGTGGGGACTTAGATATTATTTTGTCTCCTTTGATTCCTCAAGCTTTTTATATATTTTTATATCCTTTTCATTATTAGGTAGGTGATTTTATTATAAATGTTTGTGAGTTGCTTTTGTAAGCCTCATTGGCTAGTGTAGGACAAGTTTTTAAGTGAGAGAGAAAAGCTTAGTAGAGCTTGTGTGAAGGCATGCATTGAAGGCATGGCCTATGGAAATGTAAATCTTTGTTTAAATTTATTGAATTATAATGTTATATTAAATTAATGAATATTTGTGAGAATTCATTATGATGTGTTAATGGGATTCATGAGAGAATTTAAGACTATGGATTTGTGAATACATCTATGTGGTTTGAGGCCACATCATTGGGGGGAAGTCCGCCAATTCTTCTTGTGCCACCTCCTAGTCCAATAGATAAACCACCACCTAATCTACCTCTTGTACCTCCAACTATAGTAGAAACACCTAAGACATTGGGTTTTAAGGTAGGTTTATTCACTATATTTAGGCTATTACTTTTCCCACTACTTATGCTCGATCCACTAGGCATACCAAGTTGGGCCATGAATGTATCTTATAAAGGAAAAGAGAGAGTCAATATACTAGTGTCTACAACTTTCTCAACTAAAGTTTATCTTATAGGGTAAGTTTATAATTCTATATTATATGTATCCTATTTGTGTATAATTAATTCATCTAGCTCAAAATCATAAGCTCACACAATGGTTAGGGAACTGGGTTGGTTTAATTCAGGTTCTTTAGTCTCCACTACCTTGCTTGTTTCTTTCACATATATTAGAGTTGGATTTTGTTTCACTTTGAAAGTAGAGGGTCCTTGTACTCTTTCACTTCCCTTTAGATCCTGACATCACTTCCTGATTTCCCCTATCCACTTCCCATGTCGCTTCCACCTATAATCTGTCACCAAGCTTCATCATATTTGCACTTTCACAATTCCCACTAATTAGATACCATTATGAATCATAAATCCTTTAAAAATACCCTTACATTCCCCTACCAACCATTTTTCTCATGCAAGGGAGATTTTGATCCTTCCATGAGAAAAAATTCAAGTCCATATTCAATGAACAACTTCTTCACCTCTAGTGGGAAATGCTTGAGATACCAACCATGTGGTTCTCATAAAAGCTAGAACTCAGCTTCTTCTAGACAAGAATAAGTTATTATGATTGACTCCAAGATATAACTATTCAACACCTCTCTCCACAAAACATCAACAAATCACATCCATGGCACTCCCAAGTGTGCTAAATCTGTCTAACATTTTATTATCTATGTTTTCTTCATTCCAATATATTGTAATTGGTCTTGAGCATAAGCTATGATCCAAGCATACAAATGAACAAGAGCTTCCACAAATAAATTTTTATACAAGGAACTATATAGATTTTTTTCAACCCACACATATGCAAAAACTCTTGATTCATGAAATGGAAATGAAAATTTATGTTCAAAACTGGTAAGCCATTGTTCAATGTTTTTGAGAGATAAATGCTCGATCATTTTCCATCATTATGAAGCAATCACTATGGGTCCCAGCAATGAAACCAAAATGTTTTGTTATTTTTCTATCTAGACCTTTCCCCAAGTGTGCATTGAACTAAAAAGTACCTAATAAGTTTATGCACTGGCATTTCACACAAAATTGTGTTCTTACATGATCACCCAAAGCACACAACAAGAAACTAGTCCCCATGGGTTTTATCACATAGAAATGTACTTATCATATATTGGTGCTCAAACATATACCTTATTTAATGAATGAATAATAAAATAAATACATAGATGTGGACCTAGGTTTAATTGAGTGAACAAACATGATTAAGATAACCATCACTATGATATTCAAAGTACATATTGCTCATGTTTAGACAACATAAATTTTATTTATTATATCCATATTAAATCCATAATTTACATAACAGATGTATAGTGAAACTTAATGATAAAAATTATTTGTAACTAGAGTAAAATAACAATATTACAATGATTTCCATGATTATTATATTCACCAATAATCAATCATTATACAACAATGTTTAGTAGCATTATAAATATCTACATAGGGGTATTTATACTTGGTTCTCCCCAACCAAGTTGTTATAATAGTTATGACAATTCTAGTGATTAGCCAATGATCTCCAATGGATTGGGAGTTGTGGTAGCCACCTACATTATTTTCATAAGGACCTGAGCCTTTATGACCCTATATTCCCATTCGGTGTTGGGTCCTCATTTCCAAGTATCTATATTCATGTGGGCCAGTGACAAACTCATTCATGATTAAAGTCTATTTTGTCCTTGAAAATCTCTCATTAACTATTTCTTGCTTATTTCTCACTCCTGAAGTATTTTTTCCAATATCATTAGCCCTTTGCTCTTGGGTTCTCCATTTACTATGCCTCCCTTATGACTAGGTCTTCTCACACCTTTATCTCTTACACTATGGTCTTTTTTACTTGTATAACTTTCACGTCATGCTCCTTCTACACCATGCCTATTCTTTACTACAACTAAAATACTTAGCCAAAATTAGGGGTCTAACAACCATTAAAATAAGTTGGATAATGTGAAGTAACACCAACAATATGAAATTAGAATAAATAGGAGGGAAAATATATTTTGAAATAAAATGGGAGAAATACATCATTAGACATTGAAGGAGACTTTGTAGAAGGTTGATCATTATTAAAATCATTCAAAGATTCATTATTCACCATACAAGGTATATATTCAATTAGGGGTTCTTAGGTTAGGTATTTTCTCTCTATATCTTTCAACACTTCTCACATATATAATTTGCATTCACATCATTATCATTCAAATTTTAATTTGAACATTTTTTATTGTTAGGTAAGAACATAGGTATATATAAATAAAAATATATACACATAGTATAATATTAACTCAAAATTACCTTTTTATATGTGAGAATTGGCCTAGAAACATCAATAGATGGAGTAGTAGATGGCCCAAAAACTAGTTGGCCCAAAAATGTAGTCATGGAATTTGAAGATGATGGCACCGTCTCCTCATAAAACATAAAAAATTACATATATATTACTCAATTTATATGTAAACTGATTTTTAGATTTTAAATACAAATATAACTAAAATTTGGCATGTAAAATATAAAAGATACCTTCTTATGTGTAGTGACTAATGTGCACACACCAAATATAGGTGCCAAAAACTCATCACTCAAAAGTATATCATATAAGCCCTCATAAGCACTGCTATCATCATCCAAAGGTCCAATGCATATAACAACACAACATTTGTAATGGTGAGGTTGGGTATGCACACTAGGTGGAGTATCTCTAGCATCAGTCTCAGAAAGCCTACTCTTATGTTGAAAGAGTGTATTAGTAAGCACAATAAGTACTTATAAAGTTTCAATCTCTATGACCTCCTTCACCATAGAGGAAATATCAGGATAAAGTGGCTTTTGGGTAGGGACTCTTTCAGGATAATTATGTACATGACATGCCCTTGGTCTACCCTACATATATCCTTTCTCTCGGTCCTTAAACTTTGAACAGTCAAAATAGTTAGGAATCTCATTGAGGAAAAACTCACATTAGAGTTTCCTCAAAAAATATAGTGGCATCTCATAGTTGTTACATGGTGGGTGGTTAAACACCATCCACCATTAGTCTCTAGAATTATTTCTAATCAAATTGTGTTGGCATTGGCATTGGTGGATCAAGAAGCATTTTGTGGATAGTGTAATGGGTGCATTGATTGTTGGGTTGATGAATAAGTCACATATTAGGTATTTTGATATTTTTTTGTCTTTCACCTCACGTGATAACAATTTAACATCATATTAAGCCTTACATATATCAATCTATGATGCCCATATGTCAATTTGACTTGTTATTGAGTCAACCTGACCTAATAATGACTCGAGGGTATTGGCTAAATAGGTACAGTGGGTATTGGTTGAAGTAGGGTCCCTTATTCTCCTAATTTTTTATTCAATTTATATATTTTTCCATTATGTCCCTTATTCTCCTAATTTTTTATTCAATTTCTATTTTTTTCAATTATGTGTGCATCCAAATCCTCCTAACTACCTAGGGGTCTTTTGGAACTATTAGAGAGATAAGAGGGATAGGAGGGTTAGGAGTGTCAAGAAGAGGGTTAATAAGTTGTTCTCTTTCAATTGAATGGGCTATTAAAAAAATGGGTTTTAACAAATAAAACAATGTAAATAAAAAATTACTAAAATCTAGTGTTAATAGGTTTGGTTTTTCATTACTTACTTCCCTTTTACTGCATCATTATTAATTTGTCAAGGTAAAGGGAGATTAAAAAATCTTTTCTTCTCCTCAAAGCACAATGCAATAGTAATTTGGCATAGAGAAGGTAGAGCAAAGTGCTCAAAAGGTGAAAATGAGGATAAAATGAAGATTTGGGGTGTTTATCTTTTTTTGTTTGAAATAAAAATAATTCATATGCATTATGTAAAGTGTACATAATGATTTATGCATTATAACATGTATGTGTTATAACATGTATTATTTATGTATTCTTTACATAACATGTGTGTGTTATAATATGTATGTGTTATGGCTCAATATTTTCAAATCTTAACTAGTATAATACACATGTGTTAGGGGAAATGTCCACAGAATTGTCACCCAAATGCATGCACATACCCTGTGTGCTTTAATTGTGTTATGTTAGTATTAATTGATATAATTAGAACTAGTTCATTTTATCTATTTTTGGAATTTGAGCATTAATAATTAAGCTACCAATTTGATGAGAAATTGAATATGGAATAATCATTTGTTATTTTACTACTTGTACATGTAATATTATGCATATTTACTTCCTTATGATTAATTTTTAACTATTTTGACTTAAAAATCCATACTTTTGAATGTAATTTAGTTGGCATCTTTGGATTTTGTCATTTTTTAACCTTATAAACCTCTTGGATTAATGTTTTTTTATTTATTATATTTTAAATTTGAGAAGTATCAATTGTATCATTATCTTGACATTTGTCATTAAGAAAATCCATTAAAACCATTGTATTTTGTATTGGATATTTTTAAGGGATTGTGTGTTTAAAATTTGGAGATTTGGAAGACAAAGACAAAGTCTTGTTCAGATTTATCATTTTTTTGAAATGAGATAATTCATTTATCTTCAAGTTCTTTTATCTTTTCTTGTAATACATAATAATTATTATCACTATGACCATTAATTCCATGATAATTACAAAATGGTTGACCCTTAATTTTCTCCAATCAATGAGGAGGGTGATAGTAATCAGGGAACATTTTGATTAACCTTTTGTCCAGTAATTTATTTAAAATATCACATGGAAGATCATTGAAATAAAATTTGAGTGGTTGTGCCTTATTTGATGCAAATGAATAAGTATGCTTAGTAACTTTGAAAAAAGATTATTTTCCTTTAAGAGTTTAACTTGTTTGAATGTAGATTCAAAATTATGCAATAAGTTATGAAAATAAAGTTGTGCCTTTTTATTATAAAGTTATTTAGTGCATAGGCTTTTATAATATAATTTTTTAATTTAACTCCTTAAATTTGTAATGAATATTTGGGTCAAATTTGGATGTTTGGATTTGGTTATTTGGATCTAATTGATGTAATTGAATGTCCCCATGCATATTGTTTGATGCTTGGACAAGACCCAATTCTTCTTTTAATGATATGTCCTCGTCAAAAAGAGATAAAAATGACTCACAATTATGATAAAGTATATTCACATTTAATGGATAAATAAGACCTACACAAAATATATTAGACTCTTAGATTAGTCAGTTGATAAATTAATTGATGTATACAATTCTTGAATCTTGAAATATAATTATAAAGTTTCTCAGAGTGTTCTTGATGTAAATAAGGTAACGGTAACCTATCATAAGTGACTATAGGTCCCTTAGTTTGAACATATTGTATCAAAAAGGCTTCCTCTAATTCTAGATAAGTGTTTAAAGATCCACTAGGGAGAGAAGGAAACCAAGAAAGTGCACACCCTAGTACATTGTTATGAAATAATTGTAATAACATTTGAATACCATTCTAACTATTTATACAATCTAAAAAATCTATAATATGTATAAAAGGGTCCCAACTTCCATCAAATGTAGAAAATTTAGGTGTTTTTAAGTTAGGGGTAAAGATGCATACAAAATATTGTACACAATAGGATTACTATATATTGTGTTGGAGTCAATCCAAGCATGAGACACTCTAATTTATAATGAGAAGTGATGTACTTTAACTTTAAAAACATGTAAAATATGAATTAAGGATACAAATTATTGGAAATTCATGTTGAGGTTATTAATAGGTTCATTTAAGGGTTGAATTATATTATTAAATTTAGCCATTGAAACACTATTTATAATAGGAGAAAAAGGTGGGAGGATAAGTTCTTCCTTTGGTTTAGGAGATTTATTGGATATATATGAATCACTTACATCTTGTTGATTGATGATATTAACATAACTATTATTATCAAGAGATACATCATCACCATGTGGTAGTTCTCTATGTTAATATTCTAAGATTTTGACATAAGAGTAGTCTCATGGGAAGACATGCATGAGACTGAAGTGGAAACAACATCATAATATATGTTAAAAATAATATCATTGCTTTAAATTGTATCTTGTGATGTGCTAAGGGAAAAAGAGGAAGTTCATCCTCATTGATTTACAAGGTCAGAATATTTATGACATCTAGGCTCAATATCCATTATTTTTAAAGGAGAGGAAGTAACATCACTACTATCCACACCCATTTTCAATTTAGAGTAAGAAAAAATAGTATTTTTTTTGTGAAAATCATCCTTCTTTATGCATAATTATTTTATAAGTGCAAATGAGATGAAGTGTATTAGCAAGGTGGAAAGATAATTTAGGTGTGCAAGGATAAGGTTTTCCCTTTGGTATGGTAGGTAATAATTTAAAATACAGAGCTAATAATTTTATAATATTATTTTGACTCTAAATTAACACTCAAAGAAGAAGGTAAAGGAGGATCTTAAGGGGAATATAAAGTTAAATCCATAGAGGCATCAATATATGGGTTAAATAGAGATAAAAATATGAATCTATAGGTAGATAATAAGAGAGATATATAGTTGGATCTGAAGAGGGATTCAAGGATGAATCAATGGGTTCATCTAAACAGGGATATAGGAGTATAACCAAAAGGAGAGTATAAAGATGAAACCAAAGAAGAATAAATAAGTGAATTTAGAGAGGATTATAGAGGTGAATCTAAATATGAATATAGAGGTGACTCTAAAGAGGAATATATAAATGAATATAAAGAGGAATCTAGATGTGAACTCACTTATATGGACTCATGTTCCCAAGTTTCATCAAAATAAAATTTTCTATTCCTTGCTATATCATCAAAACAATAATCACCCACATTATTCTTCCATTAGTTTTTTATTATTGATATTTGTCCATTCATCATTATAACTAAAAGTCATATCATGATTAGAGAATAAATTATCCATATGATGAACGTAATTATCATATTCACTTTTGATTATTCATGATATATACAATGAATTGAATACAATAAATGTGATAAATAAAACACCCAATGTTATCAATAAATATTGCATATACAAAGTAGCTAATAAATATGAATACAATAGAATCAAAAATCAAGGTATAATAGATGATCTAGGAAAGGGTTTAAATGATTGCATGGGATATCAATTATACTTTTTCATTTGTCAACTAGTGTCAGCCCAATGCTTCAAAGCACTAACTATAAAATCAAAGTCATTCTTGTATCCCACTATATTGTATCTGAGGGTATAGTGAGAGTAACTTCCCTAGGTGATATGATCCTCTCATGTGCACAACAAATAAAATGGATAAAGAATATTCTTATGACATAAATAAGGGGATCTAAGTGTTTCCAATATACCATGAGGTGTGGGGAAATAAACTCTATGTTTAGTGTTGTACAATGGCCTAAGTATTGGGGTATTACCCCTTACACCACAGTTTACATAAAATAGATCACTGCTTAGACTATAAAGACAGTCATTAAGTAATTTTAAAACTATTGGAACACAGTTACAAAAAGAAAGCAACAATATTATAGAAAATAAAAATGAAATAAACTAAAAAAATGTGTATAGAGATGAACAAATTACAACTTGAGGTTGAAGAGAAATGTTTCAATGTTATATATTTATTCAATTTGATAAGACAATTCATTTAGTGTTGGATTAAATCCAAGATCAAATAAAATTGGCTCATGGTGTCATATTTATATCCAAGGTCTAAGTTTATTTTTGTCAGTACTAGGAATTTACAAAAAATTGTATGTTTAATCCTAAGAGAAAAATCAAACATACAACAAGCAGTTTTCTAAATAAAATTATGAGTTCACCAGAATGTTTAATGTTATTTTTTATTTAAAATTGAAATCTAATAAATACTAAACTATTGAAAAAATCTATTTATATCTACATAATACACATAATATAAATGTAAAATAAAATAAAATATAAAAATTGAAATGAGATATAAATAGAAACTTTCAATGAAATGTGTGAAACTAGTTTGGATCTTATTTATGTTGACCATGTAGGGGGGTCACTGATGGAAAACTAATTGTAAATATCTTTGAGGTGTGTCACACTTGAAATTAGAATTTTACAACAAACTAGGATAAGAGTGCACTAGGAGGACAAGGTCACACAACAAACTTGTCCTTTGACTGTAGTAGTGTCCAAGTTGGTTATACATGTTATTTTCCTATTTGGGTACATGTGGTTATCAAAGATGTTTTTTTTATGATCTCTAGGTGTTGATTTTACAAGTGTAAGTACTAAAATAACAAAATGTTCTCTTACACATAAACTAAATAGAGATAAAAAGATAATGGGGGAATTGGGAAAGGGGAATAGCTAAACTATTGTAAGAAAACCCTATATAGTCTGAGTATTACCTACATAGCCCAAATGGGCCTCAGACTGATGTAGTTCTACCTCTTAGAGTGAGTGTGTGAATATTGATATTTTTTATATGGATGGAATGAGAAAATTGAATTGAATGCTTGATAATGGATAACCTTAACATATAATAAAATAGTTTAAAACTTAGCCTATGACTATTGAAATAAATCGAAATTAATATTGGAAATATTAGTGCTCTTTTTTTCAATGTGTAGTTCTTTTTGTAAGGTCCCTCATGTGGCATATTTAGTGACATTGATGTGCTTATATAGTGGAAAATTTGAAATATTTTTGTTAATTGACTTTGTTGAAATTATGGGAGGGATGATATAGATCATCCCAAATTTGAAAATTAGCCATTAGAGTACCTAGGACAAGGGCACACTAGTGGACAAGGATATGATGCGGCCTTGTCTACCTAGTGCACTATTGTCCCAAAAGAACATAAACTATTCAAACTTTTTTTACAGCGTCTATAAGTAGAATAAATATGTTTGAATGATATTTTTAGTATTTTGAAGACATTAAATATAATATTGAACGATTTATTAGAGATTGCAAATTAATGAAATGGAAAATAGCCTAATAAGGAAAGGATGTCAAGATTAAGCATTATTAAGAACCTAATAATTAAATTTGAGTGTCTAAATAGGCTTATCTCATGTATGAAAATCCTACTAAAATGCCCCCCTTTTGAGGTGAGGGAATCTGTATCTTAAAATTGACTCACCTCAAAGGAAAAGTTAATTGTATCATGTGTATGAAGATGTAAGAATTTAATAATGTAGAGTATGTGAAAAGTATGCCAACGTAACTTAAGCTATGTATTATTCATATCTTTTTTGTAACTCATGAGGCAAGGCCTATAAAATTTTATCTATGAATCTCATATTAGTAAATTATAATAGAAGTGTAAATAGTATCTAGTGCATGATATGGATCAAGACACTCATTAAACTTAAGAATTTTAACAAGTACACAAACACAAAAAGTGCCATGCCATACAATAATTCTAAGGGCCACATATAAGGGACATGTTCAAATGTTACATAAGAAAATATTGCACACATAAGGCTAAGGGATGCACACAAAGGATATAAATAATGTTTCAAATAAGTTATATGTTCAAATGTCACTTGAAACATAAGGCCAAGGGACACAAGCAATGGGCATGTTTAAATATCACACCAAAAATACAAATATCTCATAGATATGTTCAAGAAATTTGTACATAAGAATCGAGGGCTACACATAATAGACTAATAAGGTCCAATCTAATATTTCTAAGTAATAACATCAATGGAGCATAGAACTAGAAAATAGTCTACACCATATATATTTAATGTGATCATATCCTATAAAATAACATATCCATGTACAAAATTTAAGATATAAATGTGAGAAGAAATTTTTGATAGGATCCTTCCTAAAACAAATTAGACTAGACTACAAATATATGAAATTTAAATAGAACTAATAAAATTATATTGATTCAAAGGACTATAATTATATTATAATAGCATAATTGCATAATCATTAGCATATTTGAGGGGGAAACCTCCTTTGAACAAGATCAATTTAATACAATTTTCATGCTTCACATTAGTCTATGATCCTACTTATAGTAACTTATCACTAGATGACTACCACTCCTAATGAATGTGAGATTATTACTATTCATCCAATAGATTCAGGGACGTCTTATAGAGCATATACATCCTTAGAATTTTATTTAAACAGGTAAATTACAAAAGATGGTATGGATGAAGGGTTATAGCATACCCTCTCCCTTAAAAAGTTTTTCCCTCAAAGCTTAAGGTGACAAAATTGCTACTAAATGAAATAAGAGGTTTCCAAGTAGTACATTCTAAGTACATCACCTGACACTATACTAGAACTTTAGTTATGACTTGATTGGAGAGCGGACAAGAGATCTTGGTGAGGATAAATCCAAGTTTTAAAAGAAGAGACCCTTGTGCATAAAGTTTTGGAAGCACTATCTGGGTGGTGACATTTTTACCAAGGACCTTATTCAAGCATGAGACATGAAAAATAGGGTACACATGAAATGAAGATGGGAGTTCTAATTTGTAGGTGACAATTCCAATTCGTTGGAGAATTCCATAAATCCCATAAAATTTTGGAGCTAATTTTTGGTGGAGTTTGAACTTCAAAGAGGATTACTTGTAAGTTTGTAGATGAAGTAAAACCATATCTACAAGGTGAAAAGACCATTTAAAGTGGTGTTAATATACTTGTTGCTTCATGAGATTTTGTGACATGTGAATATTATCCTTAAAGAGGCAAAGGATATTGTCACATGCACTAATGGAAGAATCAAATCATGTACTAGAGAGCTTCCTAGTATAAATGAAATAAGAGATGATAAATTTTGGAGATAGACAACCTCATATGGGTCAGTTTAGTGGTCATGTTGTAGGGGGTATTATCCCCCATTACCATTTTACCCACTGATGTTACTACTCCATGAAAAATAATAGAAATAGGTTTCTAAACATTTATGGATAATTTATATCTGTCTATTAGTTTATGGATGATATATTGAACTTATTTTTAGATTTGTACAAAGGTGCGTGAAGAGTTATTACCAAAAATAACTTGTGAAGTAAGAATCACAATATAAGATAATAGAATCAATAAAACCATGCAGCTAGAATATTTGATCAAAAAAATTCTGGGCTATGGTGGAACCAATATAGGGATGATCTAGAGCACTAAAATGAACATATTTAGAAAGAAAATCCACTACCACAAGAATAATTGATTTTCCTCCATATTTTGGGAGACCTTCAATAAAACCCATAGAAATGTTCGTCCAAATATGTTGTGGATTAAATATCCCAAACTGGGATATTATCTAAAAAGACACAAGCTATAACAAACTCACTCACACTACAATTCTCTGATAACATTAAAATATCCCAAAGTGGGATATTTGCTAAAGACACAAATATATAAAAACTCAAACTAAGACACTCTCACTCAAACTATAACTAATCCAAACTCACAATAAGACTTAAATATGAAATTAAACATCAAAAATATGTTTTCTCCCTAATTAAAAACTACATAAAAATCACATATGGGAATCACCCATGAACAACATAAAGATCTACTATTACAATACTTTCATAATAATTCTAATATGCTATAAGTTTCTAATTACACATTCAGATAACTAGATTACATAAGATATTTTTTGATCCAGGTGGATCCATATGTGCTCTAAAAATGAAGTCATCAAATTACAAGTTAATCATTTTCATGGTGAAGAGCTTGTTGAGAGATTTTTGGTGTAATTTTAATAGGTCAATTTCAAGCCTGTATGTGTAAGATATCACACATCAAAGATAAAACAAGGAAAATAACAAAATTTGGTTTGGATGGAACATCCAGTTGAACATCAATAAGTGGCAGATGGAGAGTGGTCCACATGGTGGGTCCTCAAGCCACCACGTGACTTGCCACCACTTATTCCATACTCTAATTTTATATATTATAGAAATAATTAATTATCATGCCATTGAATGTTTCAAAAAAACATTATAATCTAAACACTTGCCACATACCAAATCCAAGCCACATGTTTACCACAAGTTTTCCATAAACCAACCACATTCTATACTAAGTCTGACATGAGGGTCCAAATCACCATGCCATGATTGAATCATACCCACATCCCAACCACCCCAAACTTCCACATAATTTCCATGATCCAAACCAACAACCCACACTCTTTACCATAGCCTAAGATTAATGTCTTACCAATGTCCACTTCATAGATTATGCCTACGTACAGGCATTTTGTTACCATGAATTTCATGGTAAATAAACAATCAGACAACTACCCACCTCCCAAATGTGGGATTATGGATTTTGTTGGAGACAAAAACATTGGCATGGGATTTGAACCAAGCCACTTTGGGTAAAAAGATAAGATCTTAGCCATTGCACCTGTGAGAGAAAGCACTATATAAAGTGCTCAAGGTGACATTTGAAGGCAAGTTTGAATGTGGAGAATGTTATTTCCATGAATGTAAAGGAGTCTTGAGAGACTTAGGGAATTATAAAGACCTTGAATAATATAATATTATTTTGAGAGTATCTCTTCAACAAAGTAACTTCTAGAAATATGATTTTAAAGACTTCTAAAGAAATTGTAAAGAAATTTAGCTCCAATTAATAAGGAGCAATCCCCATTGGAGTGGATCTGGAGATGTAAGATTTAAATCCAAACTCCATTATCAAATCGTGTTGGTATTATCTATTAAATTTTGTCTCTTTTATTATTACACTCTTGAAATTCAAACTATTATGGATATTTAAAATCTGGTTTTAATTCTGTAATCTTTTAAACTATCAATTTTTATTAAATCATTAAAATAAGGTTTCAATCCTCTAAAAGTGTGTTTTCCATTGTTACGACACTTGATTCTTATTGATTATGGATCATTTTTGGAGATAGTATCCATAAACACAACACTTACATAATATGACTCAAATGTTGATAACATATCAAAAACACTTACAATATTGTAGTAACATAAATCACTCCACACTATAATGAAATCTTGCACAACACTCTTTATACACACTCGATATTTTGAATCTTCTTGAAAGCACAGTCATGATTTTTGAGTGAGATTATCCTATTGAATCAAAGGGGTTTCATCATATGATTCAAGATATTCAATGGATTTTCATCCAAGGAAGATGAAGAATGAACACAAGTTTATAATTTTAAAGATGCATTTACAAATGAGAAGCTTATTACTTATAGATATTATGAAGGAGAGAGATGAGAGGAGGAAGCTTCATGGACAAGAAAATAAATTTGACATCATTCTAGTGGATGCATTATTCAAGAATAGTGATCATCTTGGAGTCTTCTACAAAGGCCAAAAGTGGATTCCCCACTTTTGACTCTTCCTCCACATGAACATGCCTCCAAAATTACATCCCATTCACATATGTGAGCTAATCTGAAATAGTGTAATGTGTCTCCCACTTCCCAATATTCACAAACAATAACTAATAATCTTTGGAATTCCTCTTTCCTTCCAAATCAAGCATTTTTCCAAGTGGGGTACCCCAACTATTCACCCTTATCTTTATTCAATATGTGAGTCAAAAAAGACAAACACAAATCACATACACTAGAATTTATGTGTGTGTGTGTGTGTAATATATTTTATTGTGGACCAAACCACCTCATCCAAAAGTCACCTCATCAACTACATCATCCTTTGCATCACTTGCTATGTCACTATGAATAGTGATAGTGAATAGTGACTCATGAGTAGTGTTCTGACACATAATTATCTCTTACAACACCCAATTTAGCCTATGGTAATAAGATAGGATAATGGTCTTCTCTAATTAACTCAGAAGAAAATTGGGGACATTATAGTGGAATTAGAAGCAGTTGGAGTAAAATAGGTGGGGTGAATGTTTTTCCTTTGTTGCATTGGCAAGTATCACATTCAGTAATAAATGTCTTTATATCTTGATTTATTCTTGGCTAAAATAAATTATGTTAGACTCACTCATATGTTTTAAAAAACCCTAAATGACCAGCTAAAAGGGATGGATGCATCTCCTAAAAAATGATATGTTTAAACATGGAGCTTGAGATTAATAGAAGGTGACCTTTATATCATAATGTGTGTCCATCCCAAGTATAGTGAGGTTTAGTAGAGGAACCAATAGATATTTGAATAATGAGTTCTTGGTTGGGGTTTCCATTATGCCATTCATTTTTAATATCATAGAGCTTTGTGTAAATATGAAATAATAATGCACACACTCATGCTTGTTCTTCAAACTGGTGAGAGAGGGAATTGAACACCAAGTTCTCCTTAAATTTTTTGTATATGATCTGATAGTCCTATCCCATGAGTTTAGAAACCCATCTCTATTGATCTAGGGAAGATACCGATTTCTCTAAAAACTATTTGAGGCTTTGGTTGTTAGTTTTGATGCAAAGTGTTAGCCAACTAAGTATGGACTCTTTTTGTGGACTGCATGGATGATATCCATCATCTCTTTATCATAAGTGGAGCATGCCAAGTTACATCTAGTGAGGGCCTTACTAGTGAAGGCAATGGGATGTCTATCTTGCATGAGTAAAACACCAAGACCCATGCCACATGCATCACACTCAATAATAAATATATTGGATAATCAAGCATGGCCAAGACTGGTGTAGTGCACATTACATTTTTGGGGCTATCAAATGCTTTGATAGATGTTTTCAACCATACAAAGGAGTCTTTATTGATCATAGTTTTCAATGGGGATGCAATTTTCCCATAATCCTTAGAAAATTTATAGTAGTATTTTTTCAAGACAAGAAATCACTATAGGCTTTTGAGTATCTTAAGATTCAGATAGTTTATCATAGTTTTAATTCTAGTGGATTCAACATGAACACTATCATATGTAATAATATGTCCCACGTACTCAACTTTTAGTTTTCAAAAAGAACATTTAGAATGTTACACATAAGTGGTTTGCAAAAAGAATTATGAAGGTCATGTTGAAGTGGGTGAGGTGATCCTCCCATGTGCAACTATAGATGGGGATGTCATCAAAGAAGAGCATGATAAACTTATTTAATAAGGGGTCAAATAATTGGTTAATTAAGCTATAGAAGGTGGAGGGGGCATTAGTAAAATTGAATGGCATGACCACAAACTCATAATTATCATCATGTGTGAAATGTTGTTTTAGTAATGTATGCTTCATGAGCATAGATTTGGTGATAGCCAAAGTGTATTTCTAATTTGGAGAAAAACTTTACACCATGGAGTTATTGAGGAACTTATCGATGACTATAATGCAAAATTTGTCTTTGATTTTGATCTTGTTCAAATCTCGATAATCATTGTAAAGTCACCTAGAGCCCTCTTTATTATGAATGATAAAAATAGGGGAAGAATAGGGACTAGTGTTGGGTCAAATGATTCCAAATTGTAGAAGGTCATGAACCATCTTTTCAATCTTAGATTTTTGATGAAATGGGTAGTGGCATCGTTAAATGTTGTGGGTGTAATTATTGAAAGAAGTTGGATGTGATGGTTTTTAGGGAGGCAAGGTGGTAATTCAATTGGTTTCATAAAAATGATTTCATGCTTGATAAAAACATCTTGTAAGTTTAAAGGTTAACTAGAATCTAGTGGTAAAGTAGTGTGCATAGAAAATAATTACTCAATGATGTTGTGGGACCCCCATTTAATAATTATATCCATGTAGTGTGAGCTAGTAACACTCATGGATCTAGGAAGAAGGCCTTACAGTGTGTATTAATGTCCATTATCATTGAAATGCATCCATATCTTTTAAAAATCCAACAAAATGGGTCCAAGAGTTCATAATTATTAGGATCCCAATACAACATCACATCCATATAAGGAAAAATAAATATGTCAGTCTTGAGGTTATAGTTTCTCATAGAAATGCGAACATTGTGACACTTTTCCTTACACGGTAATGTTCCCCCATTGGAAATCATTACTTAAAATGTGGAATAAGGGTGTATAAAATGGTTTTCTTGCTTATCCACCTGAGGGTTGATGAAGTTGTGAGTGCTTCCATAATCTATAAGAATGGTGAGGGATTGTTTCTAAAAAATCCTTTTGATATGTAGTGTTTGGGGAGTGGGAATCCTATCAAAGCATGCATGGATATTTTGGGAGGTGAATCCAAGGTCTTAGAATCATCAAATTTATACTCCAATATGGTGGTATTCTCATTATTTTGTATCCAATGGAGAATCAACATTGAACAGGTCCAATTTTTATTCAATGCATTTATGCCCCTAAGCCCATTTGTCATCATAATTATAACATAGCCCTTTTTTGCAACATGTATATATTTCATTTTATTTGATACAATTACTGGGAGTGGTATTGGTCCATTGTAAATAGGGCTTAGATGGTGCATAATTGGAATTATGATGTTATGAAGTGAGTTTTTATTTTGTGAGCTTGGCTAAACCATAAGCTTACATCATGGTATGAGGTTGGAACATTTTAACCCTAGATTGAAGCCCATCCTTGAGGCTATTGATGAAGTATCTTTGGAAAAAATCATTAGAGAGACATTCAGTGTGATTGGCAAGATTTTTAAACTTTATATGATACTCCTACACTATGCTAGTTTGATGCAATTTAGTTAATTCTCCTATGAAGTCATCATCGAAACTAGGTCCAAAATGTGTAAACAAAAGTTTGGTAAATTCTACTCACTCAATTTTAGAGTTTCACTTGTGGTAGCATTAGTACCACTAAACAATGTCCTTCTTTAAGTGAAAGAAAGTAATAGGGACTCTTTCATCAATGGGATGTAGGATGAAATATTGGTTGGCACGATAAATCCAACTAGTGGGGTCGGTGTCAAATTTTAGAAAATTTAATTTAGGGATGTGAAATAGTGCTTGAAAGGAACCAAAATTAGAATGATGATACCCATGAGTTATGAGTGATCAATTTTTAGCATAGATGCCAGATAGTTGGTCATGAATATCTTAATGTAGGGAGTCAATTTTTGACCAAAGTTCAACAATGTCATTTGCCATGGTGTCAACATGAGTAATGAACACTTATTATGGGGTCGAGGGGGAATGGAAATTTTTTATTAAAGTTTGTGATATATGAATTTGACTCAAGAGAGGATGGTTAGTATGGTGTTAGTTCCAAAATGAAAATAAAATGAAATAAACACACTAATAGCATAACATATTTAGGCCTAGACACTAAGGAGAGCTTAGTTAATAAAATAAAATGACAAACAAAACTAAAAAGCTAGGAATGAAAACACAATAATTCTTTCACCTTCCTTGGATGCTCCAAATGCCTCTGTAGTGGTGGCTTGCTCGGTTTGTGCTCATGAATTCCTTGGCAATAGAAGCTTGGCTACCTCCATCTCTCCTTGGCACCTTTGGCTTGTGGCTTAGATTGGCTTAGAATCAATTTGGCACAGTAAAAATAGTTGCATGAAGCTTTTGGAACCAATCCTGCATTATAACTTTGCATAAATTAAGCTTAGAAATGATATTGTGAGGCCTCCTATTTATAGATTTTTGGATTTGATCAGAATCAACCTCAACCGTCCATCTCAAGATTGAGATGTGTGGTTAAGGAATAATTCAATTTTTGGAATTAAGGTTGTAATTATCCTCATCATGTCATTAGAAGAAGGGGAAATTAAGAGGCATGGAGGGCATCATGGAAGGCATTGATGACGCATGGAGGGCATAAATCTTAATATTTGTGGCATTTATGGCCTAGGGATGTCTTCCCAAGAAATGAGGTCACTTGATGATGCAGATATTCAATATTCGTTTATAAAAATAAGTATTCAATATTTTTTTATGTAATTATTAATTATGCCTTAATTTGGGTTAATTAGCTCTTAAGCATGATTAAGCACATTGTGCACAAATTATCCAAATTGATTAAAATGCCTTGTTATTGGTCCAAAATTTGAATAGATTAGAATTGGAAGTCACTATCAGATGTGTTGGATACGTATTCCCATTTAGGATGTTTCCAAAAACAAATAACAAAGGCACAAGTCTTGTGCAAAAGATTTGATAGGAAAGAGCAGCTCAGAGCACGTGGGTGTCAAATTGGCATTTTGACTCGAAATGATCTGATCAAAGTTAGTTGGCCTATAAATTGCATTTTCCCATTTAGTGATACTCTAGCCAAAATAGGCACTTGAATATGTCAGTTTCACATCATTTAGCATGTTTTAGTGTTTTTAGGCCAAATTGTGCATTTTGGGTGGAAATTGACCAAAAGCCTAGTTGAAGGTTATCGGTGGCCAGTTTTAGGTGTCTATAATTTGCCCTTATTTGGGAAGATTTTGTAAACCATAGAAAAATCAATATCTTCTCAAATAATGAGAGATGGAATGTATGCCAAAAAGAAGATGATGGTTGAAGGACAAAGCTCCAAAAGGTGTTTCGGAAGCCTATGATGATGCCCCCTCGAGGGAGTGGCCATCACATTCGTTGATGGATGGTCCCTCGAAAAGAAATAAGAATAAAGGTGGAATTAATCCATGGTTGAGACTAATCCAAATGAGAAAATTCTTGCATGCATTGATATAAAAAGGATATTGATTTGCCCAAAGGTAGTTATAATAAGTTAAAATAATGATTTTCCCATAGATAGTTATAATCATTAAGAGGACCTAGATTGGCTAAAGATGATGGTGCCCTAGTTAGGGTTGATTAGCAAGCATAATGCAAGGATATAACTTGAAATATAGATTAAATATGAGCAGATGCAAAGTGATGAAAGAGATAGATAGAGGAATAAGATTGATCGATTGTGAATGATTCAGTTGTATCTACTAACAAGGAAATGCCCATCCTGATTAACAATGATACAACTATAATGGTCAAATGAGTTATATTTATCAAGGTGGGTGGGAGGATTTTCCAAGGTGCCAAAGAGAAAAATTTGTAGCTCCATTGATTGTAGACCTTCTTGAAGCTAATTTTTCTTGAAGCATGTGATGGTAGGATTTATGATAGAACACCATGAAGACTTGTCCAAAATATGCATAAGGACTGACTCCCAATCCAATAAACACTAAAAAAATAATGCACCAATGATAAAAACCATGAGGGCAATGTTAATGGATGACTATGGATGGACTCAAGAATAACGTGTGCAAGGAATCACCCAATGAACACATATAGATTGAGTCGAGGAAATAGTGTTGAAAGCAAATAAATAGGCAAGTGAATAAACAAAAAAAATAGAGAAATAAACAAACAAAAAACCTAAAATAAGTAGAAATCTTGAAAACAAAATCAAAAGAAAGCATCTTAACAATGACAATTCCCCAGTAAGGTGAATCGAGGATAACTGACTAGGCTTAGATAGGATAAATGTGTTTGGATTTTGAAATATTATGAATGTTTTTAGAATTTTGAGGTATCTTAACTTGTTAGATAATGACAAGATACCTTCTCACAAAATGGTGAGAGTTTTTAGCTTAGGTTGCTCACAAAATGGCAAGAGCGTATGGAAAGGGGGACTAAGGTGACCTCAACATGAATTGAGCATGGCCCACATAGTCCCAAAATAACCTCAAGTCATAGTAATTCCATCCACACAAAAGGTGGGGAAAAACCAACTAGGTCCCAACAAATTCTCAAATCTGGCAAATGGTCAGTCAAATGAAAATAGTAATGACAAGGTGATGTGATAATGCATGATAAAAAGGTGTTGCCCCTAGTTTTCCCATAGGTGATTATAACTAGGATACAATGGTATAGGTCAATGATACTAATTTTCTCATAAGTGGTTATAATTAGTAGCAAGACTGGTGAAACACTAATTTGCCCATAGATGATTATAATCAGGCTCACATAAATAAACTTGATAAGATGAAAGATATCTTCCTAGATCAATTGTCACACTACTTTCATAGACTGTCATTGAAACATAGATTGGACTAATTATTGAAAATTTATCCGAATCTTCTCATAAAAAGTGCATAAAGAACCAAAGTAGCTAAGATCAAAATGGGATTGGGTAGGATGACTAAAAATAGGCTTTGGTCGAGATAGGAATAGAATGATAGGATGCTATGGTCTTGCTAAGGATAATGATGGTTTTTGATAGATTGGATAAAATGGTAAGAGGATTTTCCCCAAGTGATGGGATGAATGGTTGGGTACTTTGACAATGGCAAATGGATATGTAACAATGGCAATGACATGGCAATGTGAAATGGTATGGTACATGTTTTTAGCCTAGGTGTGGTTTTTAATTATGTTGTTCCTGTTGATGGGAAGATGCATGTCCTAATCAACAAATGATACAAATAAAATACTTGATCATGTTAATTTCTATCCTACACCTCATCTAAATAATTTCTCTATCAAGAATAGCCTACAAATTTGCTTTCTGAGAATGCTTTTGTGATCTTCATTAGTCATTGATTCTAATTCCTTCATGTATTGAGACAAGGTATCTTTGTGGCCTCTACAAAGTAAAGTGAGACCATGGATGGTAAATAGGGACAAATAATGGATCGTAGGTTTGACTATGAACTGGAATGGTAGATGATAATGGAATGTATAATAGTGGGGAAACAAATGAAGATCAGGACTTTCAATCACACGTAATGTTACTGATGCCAGATTTAACATAATTTTGGTTGTGGTGGGGCCAAAGACTTATTCTCTCGATAGGACCACTAGACTTTTCTGTTGTTTGATCTTGAGAGTAGCTACCATCTGATTAGGCTATATAAAGGAAGCTATTTTGATTTGATCTTTGATTTTGTCTTCATCAAGCAATGATTAACTTTTGTGCTCAGTGATTGGTGCCTCAATGAGGTTTTCACCAATGAAGTTGTCTTCATTATCCTATAGCACCTCTGAGAAGGTTTCACTAAGGAATTTTTACTTTTGACTTTGATTATATTCTATCACTTCCAAAAAAGTTTCACGAGAAGATGCTAAGTTATTACTTTGATTGTCCCCTAGCACCTTCAAAAAAGTTTCACTGGGACAGTGTTCTTCTACTACATGAATGTTGTCTTGGCCTCTTTGCTCTTCTTCAACTTCTATGTCACCATGGATACAGATCAACATAGTGTGATTCTATCAATCCCAATCAACACCTATGGGAGATGGAATGTCAATAATTTGGCTATTTTGGTTGATGGTAATGGCATGTGGAATGATAATGAAATGGGGAGAGGTTACATAATCTTCATAGAAGATACTAGGATAACTTGTATCAAAGCTGAATTACTCATCCTCAAAAATTGTAAAAGGATCAAAAATATATTCAAATTGATTTATGAGGCATGCATAACCAATGTTATAGTAGTCATGAACATATTCTTCATCTGAATCTAATTCTAACTCAAGGGACTCTGAATCCAAAATTGAGATTGATGTTGATTTTGATTCTAATGTTAAAACTAATGCCGATTCAAGAATAGAACATGAATCTAATTCTAATTATTTATCTAATGGGTACTCTATTATAATTATGTCTTATTGAATGCTTGGTATTGGATAAGTAACAACCTATAATGGCATGATGGGCTCTATAAAGATTAGTTTGTCAAAGTGAGACTCTTCTAGGATGAGAAAAAGGTCAAGCGACAAATCTTTAGAGACTGGCTTGTCAATAGGAGGCTCTTGAAAAATAGGCACATGGTTGAGGTAATGATTTGCCCAAAGGTAGTTGTAATCATTAAGAAGTGACTCAGCAAAGATTGGCTCATCAGAGTGAGACTCCTTGACAAGTGGTATAGGATCAATAGGCAATTTATCATAAGTTGACTTATCATAAATGGTTGATTAAACAAAAACATCTTGGATTGGTTGGTTCTCTTGGCCTTGGTTTCCAATGAGTTGGAAGATACTAGTTTTAAACACAGCTTGGTCTTCAATAGATTGGATGGGTTGAGGTTTGGATGGTATTGGTATTGGATGAGGAACGATTCATGGTTGGATTATGGTAGAGCATTTGGGATCATGACTAATTGTATGAGCTAAAGGACAAAGTCCTGAGATGGTAACAATAGGGTGGTGTGGAGCATCATTGATCACACAATTCAAAGGACTAGGTCTTGGAAAGATGAAGGGCCATTGTTGAGTTTGACTGCTCATACAAACTAAAGGATGAGATCCTAGTATGATAATGGTATTCCTTGGATATTGTAGAGCTTGATAGCTCATATAATCCAAAGGAAGGTTAGGGGTAGTTGATGATTGGATAATAAAAGGATATCATGGAACTTGATTATTTCACAAGCAAAAGCAACTAATTCTTCCTCATAAACCATATCATTGTAGTTGTGAGTTGGCTCATAAGCTAGGTCATGACTGTGTTCCATGTACTAACTTTTGTAAAGAGGGTATGGATTTGCATCCCAAACAACATTATCTGTAGTTGGATCTTCAAAGTCCTCTTCACAAGCCTCTTCATACCAATCAAGGTCTCAAGCTGGATCATAAGTTGTTTCATGACTTTGTTCCCATGAATGATTAATATGAGGCAGATAGAAATCTATCTCACAAACCATATTAGCATCATTGGGGTCTTGACAAAATCCATAAAAGTCATTTTGTGTGGCCATTCTATCATAAGTTAGATTTTAAGTGACTCCAGTATAAGTATAGTGAGACATCCATGTAAATGATGAAAGCTCTAAAACAAAAAGGATTAGGGTTCTACAAACTCTAAAAAATGATCCAAAGGACAAATGGGTCGAGCTTGGTCTAACTTGATCAAAAAGTTGGAGCTATATCTTCAATGTGGTTTGAAAGTGAAGTTTTATCTCCAAAATGGTTTGTACTAAGACTTGGCATAAAATAGCCTAACATCAAATGTCTAATGTCAAATGTCATACATATAAAAGGTCAAGAATCTGAATAAAAACTGACATGTCAAAGGTCTAGGTCAAAGTGTTCTACACAAGGTCTAAACTAGAAAAGAGAAAAGTTAAGTGACTAGGTCTTTTGTCCAAATGTCGAGTCAAAAGATAGGCTCAAATAAATAGACATATACTAGGACTTTTGGCCAAATGACATCAAAAGTTAGACTTGAAACAAAGGCTGATGTGATTTGATTTAATCTAACAAGTTCAGAAATAACTTTGACATAGACCTGACACATAGAATCAAACATAAACATGATCAGTTGGCATAAGGCATAATAAAAAAGGCTCTTTGAAAAAGGTTGTGTTCTCCCAAATAAAGGACAAACAATGATGAGGATAGGCTTTAAACAAACAAACCATCAATAGTTTTGAAATCTGGGTAATCGATTAACTGAAGTTATACAAGCCAAAAGAGAAAGATCTATGCATCAACCCCATGAATTAAAGCCTAAATAGAAATCAATCAATGTTTGGATCTAAAATTAACAAGGCTAATTGAAAAATCAATTTTGGAAACTAGGATTTGACTAAACAAATTAGACAAGATTGGACAACATGATGGCACAAACAAAGGTCTAAATAGTTTATACAAAATAGTTTGAAACAAATAGTTTTGATACAATGGTAAACTAGTCTTAAAATAAACTGAGTAGACTAAAAACGTAAGCATACTCGAATGATGTGGTCAATGATATGTTTCAAAGACTCAAAGGCAAAATGGTTTGACATGATTTGGGAAGCATAACACTACCCTCTGCAACTCAAATGACACAGACACAAACAAGTTTTAGCAAAAATTTCAAGGCACAAGTGTGGTGTAAAATGGCCAGCATAATGCCTCTTTAGACAAAAGAGTGACATATAGACACATTGGTTTTGACATGGCTTATGAATAAACAAACAATTTTTAATCTCAAAAACATACCAAATGAGTAAATGATTAATAAATACACTAAGTATAATCATCCAAATCCTAGTAAGGGTATGGTATGTGGGGTTGACTAAACTATCAAGTTTTTGATCATTCTAGGGGAATCAATTGCATAATGAATTTCATGTTAAACATTACAAAAGAAACACACAGATTTTGGGTCCATATCACTCAGCTTGTTACAAAAAGTTCTAGTCCTTTTTAAAACCACTACATCCTACTATTCACTTAGTGTAATATGATGTCCAAAGTGCCACTACATCATGTGTGTAACTCCAAAGGGGCCAAATGAATTCAATGTTAGGAGGTGAAACCCTAAGTCAAAGCTTCACTAAAGAACTTATGGGAGGTGATGAAGTCCTACTCGCAAGCCAAGATGCATAAAAACAAATAAAACATGAAAGTAGAAAGACTTTAAGGTCATTTTCAAGGTCACCAAACTTTGACAATTTTTTGGGGAGTGATTTAGATGACTTTCTTTCTAAGCCTTAGAATAGGCTTACTTGGTAATAGGAATGGTACTTTTGATTCCAAAGGTTCCCTATAGGGGAAAAATGGAAGAGCATACATGAAACATTCTTCTCTTTGCCAAACAAAATTAATCTAATCAACTTTTGCAAACAAAAATTGACAAATGTGTTCAATTTTAAACCCAAATGAAATGTTTGGTGGTATTCATTTGACCCCTTGGTCTTAGTTGTAAACTTTGAAAACATTCACCAAAAACATCTAATTTTTTTTTGTTAAACACTAAAACAAGGTTCATAATCAATTTTTAAGCATGCAAAGGTGATTTAAATATGTTTTAAGCATATTTTAAATTTCATCATGTAGCAAAATTGTTAGCATATCCTTTAGCTTTGAAGTTATTTTGAGTTTGAAATAAAAAACTTTGAAAAAGTAGGTCTCAAGTCTGTGTTTTTAGAAAAACACAATGATCGACATCGATTATTACCACCTATGTTGGTTATGGCTAACCAAAATATAACTGATGTCGATTTTGCTAATCGATATCGGTTAAGCCAGGTAATCGATGTTGGTATTTCTACCAATGTTGGTTACTATGTAAAAATTATGGTAACTAAAAATGGAAAAATAAAGTTAGAATATCAATTTACAAGAGTTTTAAGATCTCAAATAAATATTTTAGAGTTTTAAAAGGATCTCCTTTATGTGTAGGATGCATCTAGTCCCATCGAGTGTGTCATTATGTGATCTAGGAATTTGAATCAAGAGAGAATGGTTAGTATGGTGTTAGTTCCAAAATAAAATAAACACACTAATAGCATAACATATCTAGGCCTAGAAACTAAGGAGAGCTTAGTTAACAAAAGCAAATGACAAACACAACTAAAAATCAAGGAATAAAAATACAACAATTCCTTCACCTTCATTGGATGCTCCAAATGTCTTTATAGTGGTGGCTTGCTCGGCTTGTGCTCATGAAGTCTTTGGCAATAGAAGCTTGGCTACCTCCATCTCTCCTTGGCACCTTTGGCTTGTGGCTTAGATTGGCTTGGAATCAATTTGGCACAGTAAAACTAGTTACATGAAGCTTTTGGAACCAATCCTGCATTATAACTTTGCATAAATTAAGCTTAGAAATGATGTTGTGAGGCCTCCTATTGTCAAGTACCTAGAAAAACAAACATGCTCTGATACCAGTTGTCATGGAATCCAAGAACAACACACTTGTTCTGATCCCACTTGTTAGGATCTTGCTCCTTAGAAAGAGCACAATATGATTACCAAATATAAGCAATTAAACATGAGAAAATTATACCAGAAGTAAAAGTAACTAGAATTCACAAATAGCACAGAATATGAGAGACAATATAAAATCTTGTATTAATACTTGTACAGAAAAGAATACAATAAAGAGCCGCCACACTCTTCCACCTTACAGAGGCTTCCCACACCTCAAGTGTATAGTAATTCTTCTTCAAAACACTCTCCTACCAAAAATGGTCCCAACATCCAACTCACACACAGAATTGGTGTTCACCTCTCCAACCAGTCAGTAATAACCCTACCAATACACCAAGCACTCTATAGTACTTCAAGTAGATCTCCCATGAACCTGCAACCTGTACTTCAACAGACCATACTTACACATGTAGATCTCCTATGAGCTTGCAACAACCTGCAACTCAATGACCTTACAATGGAAGGATCTTCCTTGCCTTCCTTATCAGCTCATAATTACAATACATGCCAATGGGTCTATAAATAGATCCCAAACTTAAACAATAACTTAGACTCTTAGTTTACTATAATTATCCATGTAGCTCAAGACTCAAAATAGCCTTTACATGCAAACACTCAGTTCACTTAACTAACTGTTTGTGCAACAAACAGTTCTGGAACACACAAGCGACCGACGTCGGTCCTTGCCTGCCTGGTGTTGTCGATGTCGGCCGACTCCCTGCCGACGCCAGTTGCCTTCTGCTTCATCTTGACCAACGTCGGTCATACTGCCAATGCTAGTTCTACTGGATCTTCAGCAACCTCCTTTTCTTCTTCTGCATACTTGAAGCTTTTAGCTCCATAACCTAACACCTATTTATAGATTTTTAGATTTGATCGTAATCAACCTCAACCATCCATCTCAAGATTGAGATGTGTGGTTAAGGATTAATTCAATTTTTGGAATTAAGTTTGTAATTATCCTCATCATGGCATTAGAAGAAGGGTCAATTAGGAGGCATGGAGGGCATCATGGAAGGCATTGATGATGCATGGAGGGCATAAATCTTAATATTCATGGCATTTATGGCCTAGGGATGTCTTCTCAAGAAACAAGGTCACTTGATGATGTAGATATTCAATATTCATTTCTAAAAACAAGTATTTAACAAGTATTCATGGAATTATTAATTATGCCTTAATTTGAATTAATTATCTCTTAAGCATGATTAAGCACATTGTGCACAAATTAGCCAAAATAATCATAATGCCTTGTTATTGGTCCAAAATTTGACTGGATTGGAATTGGAAGTCACTGTCAGATGTGTTGGATGCATATTCCCATTTATAATGTTGTTAATAATAAATAATGAAGGAATGAGTCTTGTGTAAAAGATTTGATAGGAAAGAGTAGTTCAGAGCATGTGGGTGCAAAATTAGTATTTTGATTATCTGATCAAAGTTAGATGACCTATAAATTGCATTGCCCCATTTAGTGATACCCTAGCCAAAATTGGCACTTGAATATGTCAATTCCACATCATTTAGCATGTTTTAGTGTTTTTAGGCCAAATTGTGCATTTTCAGTGGAAATTAGCCAAAAGCCTGGTTGGAGGTTACCGATGGTCAGTTTTAGTTGTCTACAAAGTTATATATTAAATTGATCTATTTTTTCAAGACAATTATAATGGTGTAATATGCATACATGAAAAAAAATTGGAAAAAAAAATTGTATTTAGGTGACAAGCAACATGATTTGAAGTATGAGAATTTGAGAAAAAAATTGTGAAATTTTGGAGTTACCTCTTAGATTGAATAATGTGATGATAAAATCACAATGGTGTATTTAGCCTATGGATGCTTATTTTTTTTAAAACTTTTTGGCTTAGATTAAAAGTAGATATATTGGTTACATGTCCAAAACTAGATCTAAATTTCAATCAATTACAATGGGATCAGTTGGTCTAATGGCGTAAACCAAATTGAAAAAATTAACTTTAAGAAAGTACAAGATATTAGATAAATTTAGATCAAAAATGGCAATAGAAAAATAGTGAGTGAGATGCCAAAACCAGATCATAATATAAACAATAAAATTATAGTGCAATTGGTGGTAGTATAGCCAAATTGGATTTAAATTGAGATTTTATTTAAAAAAATCATTCAGATTATAATTGAAAGTCCTTAATAGAGCCTAACATTAATGATGTAGTATACCATTGACGATACATAAAATTATTTTAGATGTTGCAATAGGAACAAATGATGCATACATGGTGGTTTGGGGAACCAATGTAGAGAAAACATCAATGCACATGGGTGGAGTTTAAAACATAACTCGTAGTGATGATGACCTTTTGTCAAAGAAAATTACAAATGTTGATATAGGTACAGCTTGTAGAACACATCCTATAGTTATGAGGGCTTGTAAAACATGCTCTAACTCCACTGTTAGGATCTAGGAAGCACCATTGATTACCATGTACAAGCAACTTAACATGCGGAATTAAACTAGAAGGCACAAGTAACTAGAATTCAGAATTAACATATAATATGAGAGACAATACCCAATTGTATTAATACTCATCCAGAAGGAAATACAACAAAGAAGATGCCACAGTCTTCTTCCTTACACACCTCTAGGGCTCCCACACCTCTAGGGCATAAACAATAAATCTCTTCAAGAGCTCACTCTCTCTCTTACGATCCCAACACACAACTCAAACATAGAGTTGGTGTTCACCTCCAACCAGTCAGTATCACTACTTCCAGTACCACCAATTAGTATCACTACTACCAGTACACAAGTGCTCCACGCACTCCAAATCTGAGTACTCCATGCACTCCAAGTACACAATCGTACTTCAAGTAGATATCCCTGATCTTACACCTTGCTGTGTTATTTTCACCTTTGATCTTGCTACTCCATAGACCTCCTTTGACCTCACACACACACACCTGCAAATCAATGATCTTACTTACCATGTAGATCTCTTTACACCCTGAAGTGTCCTTGCCTCATCAAGTCCTTATGATTCTCCAAACCAGTACCTCGGTGGATCTTCTCCCTGATCTTGCAACAACCTATAGATCTACCTAATCAGACACACTCGGCACCCCTATGGAACTAGGAGGATCTACCCTTGCTCTCTTCACTCTCATAAGGAGCTAACCAAGCTCAACTCAAACTAGAACAAATTACAATACAGCCCATGAGTCTATTATATAGATCTCATGCAAATAATAATTAGACATCCAATTACAATAATTAGATCCACAGATCAAGACTAAAATTAGCCTCTTAACATGTAAACAACCGGTTCATTAACAAACTATTCGTGCAACTTACTGATCCAAAACCGCACAGGTGACTGACATCGGTCCCTATCTGGCTGGAGATGACCGACATCGGCCGATCCCTAATCAATGTCAGTTTACTCTGCACTAGATATGACTGACATCGATTGATCAAACTGATGCTAGTTGCTCTAAAACTCAGTAACCTCTCAACAACCTCCTCCATGTTTGCATCAGTGAAGCTTTTAGCTCCACAACCTAACAATCTCCCACTTAGAGATAAACAGTTGCACTGTACATGTACCTATACCCCATCTAATATGTTTCCTGGCTTGTATCCCTCTTCAAGATCAATCCTGAAGACCAACCACCACAAAACCTATGGTGCACCTCCTGTCATCCAAGTAACCTACCACATCCAAAGTCCCTAACCCTGCATAGCATGTATACCTACTGCTAGTCCCTCTCAGATACCTGAGAACCCACTAAACCACTTTCTAGTGCTTCCTTCTTGGATTGGCTACAAATTTTTTGATAGCACCCACTGCTTGGGTAAATTTAGGAAGTACACATATACTCAACCTCATCATGTGATTGGGGACCCTATTCTGTGAATTGTCCATCCATAGGTGCGCTTGTCGTTCTGCATCCTGCACTACCTTCACACAATCATCCTGTGACATCAACTTGTGATCTTCCCTGTCTCTAGAATTACTCATGCCAAAGAATTTTGTTCCTCCAAATTCTTCATGACACACCTCTGAACTAACTTTACCTTTAGCTCAGAAAAACACTGTATGTGTAACCCTGCATCAAGCAAACACACAACATACAGTAACAGGATGATGTTGCAATCATCTCCCACCTAGTAAAAAAACCACAGTAGTTACAATGACATTAACTAAAGCCATGCTTTATCATCCACCTGTCAAACCTGTACCACTTTCCTAGAGCTTCCTCAAGACCATATGCCCTGACCTTCTATCTCATGTATCCATTCTCTCTATTCTTTAACTAAGGTATCCATTCGTCTTTCAGTGCTTTCATACCGGCTGGCAACCTTACCAAATCTCCCATTTGATTCTTCTCCAAAGAAATCATGCCATGCTCCCATTGTTTCCTGGATCCTTCCTGCTCTATAGTGAGCAACTAGTATAAAGAAGAGGAATAATGAATTTGAGACTTACTTACCCTTTCAGTCCTCCACATGGGAGTTTGAGACTCCTTAACAGCTTGCTACCCACCCAAAATACGTTCCAGTGACTGACCTCAGTCACCACACAGTCTGCATCTGACCGACGTCAATTCTATGCGACTATCTAGGTCACCGATGCCAGTTATCCTATCGACGTCAGTCTCCACCTGCCCGACACCATCGAATCCTCTGGTTTGCACATGACTGACATCGATACCTGTCTGTTTGACATCGATTACCTCTGACTGATGCCGGTACTTGTGCTTTTCCTGTGAGTGATGACTTTTTACCCGTGAGCTCTCTTTGGATTAAAACACTTTCCAAACTACCCTACTCAGAGTTACTCAGCCTTCTCCACTAATCTATATCCGTCATCTCCTCCATGAACACCAAGGCTTTCCAGTTCTTAAGTTTATCAAATACATCAATCTTCCTTTTCCTGCAATAAATCCAATCCTTTCTTGTAGCATCCCACTGCTTACAGAAATCTCAGTCTATGCTCTCTGAAGCTAAACTCTTACCATTTGACTTAAGAACATCCATTCCCTTCTCACTTATGTGACCAAGACTACAAAGCCACACCTGTGCAATAGAAGTGGAATCAGTAATACAAGCAAGTAGATAAAGAGTACATACTTTCTTACCACATGCTAATTCAAGTGCATCCACTGTGAGAGTTCCTGTGCATCTCTCATCACCCAACTTTCTTGAAGCAATTAGCTGCATCTTCAAGACTGGGACCTGCATGACCTTCTTCAACACCCATGTGTTGGCCGCCTACAATTTCAGCAACACTTCTCCTTTGCCAATACTTTGACAAGGCTCACCAACCCCTCTATTTGGGGTTGCATGGAAAGAGGCAATAGAATCTTTAAAACAAAATTTCTACTTTATCCAAGGAACATCCCAGAGCATCTTGTGCAACAACACCTGCAACATCTGCTTCTTCAATTCCTTCATGCTGATCTTCTACCAACCAACAATTTTTATTTACCTGCTCTTTCTTTCCATAACACCGTAATTGACCATTCATGCTTTTCAATTCTTCCATTATTAGTGTACTTTCTTCTGCCATTGCTATACTCCCACTCAATCAAAAACCCCTGAGAGTGACCTGTAATCAAAGACAAACCTGCTCCCTACAACCTTAGCTCTGATACCACTTTATTAGTGGTATCAAGCTATGAACCAGCACCCTGGCTCTGATACCAGTTTGTCAGGAATCTAGAACAACAAACATGCTCTGACTCCACTGTTAGGATCTAGGAAGCACCATTGATTACCATGTACAAGCAACTTAACATGCAAAATTAAACTAGAAGGCACAAGTAACTAGAATTCATAAATAACATAGAATATGAGAGACAATATCCAATTGTATTAATACTCTTCCAGAAGGAAATACAACAAAGAAGATGCCACAGTCTTCTTCCTTACACACCTCTAGGGCTCCCACACCTCTAGGGCATAAACAATAAATCTCTTCAAGAGCTCACTCTCTCTCTTATGGTCCCAACACACAACTCAAACACAGAGTTGGTGTTCACCTCCAACCAGTCAGTATCACTACTGCCAGTACCACCAGTCAGTATCACTACTACCAGTACACAAGTGCTCCATGCACTCCAAATCTGAGTACTTCACGCACTCCAAGTACACAATCATACTTCAAGTAGATCTCCCTGATCTTGCACCTTGTTGTGTTGCTATCACCTTTGATCTTGCTACCCCACAGACCTCCTTTGACCTCGCACACACACACCTGCAAATCAATGATCTTACTTACCATGTAGATCTCTCTACACCCTGAAGAACCCTTGTCCTTGCCTCACCAAGTCCTTATGATTCTCCAAACTAGTACCCCAGTGGATCTTCTCCTTGATCTTGCAACAACTTGTAGATCTACCTGATCATACACACCCGGCACCCCTATGGAACTAGGAGGAGCTACCCTTGCTCTCTTCACTCTCAGAAGGAGCTAACCAAGCTCAACTCAAACTAAAACAAATTACAATTCAGCCCATGAGTCTATTATATAGATCTCATGCAAACAATAATTAGACATCCAACTACAATAGTTAGATATGAAGTTCAAGACTAAAATTAGCCTCTTAACATGCAAACAACCGGTTCATTAACAAACTGTTCATGCAATTGACACTTTCAAAACTGCACAGGCGACTGACGTTGATCCCTATCTGGCTGGAGATGACTGACATCGACCGATCCTTGACCGATGTCGATTTGCTCTGCACTAGATATGACCAATGTCAGTTGATCAGATCGACACCGGTTGCTCTGCAACTCAACAACCTCTCAACAACCTCCTCCATGTTTGCATCAGTGAAGCTTTTAGCTCCACAACCTAACAACATAAAATTATTTTAGATGTTGCAATAGGAACAAATGATGCATACATGGTGGTTTGGGGAACCAATGTAGAGAAAACATCAATGCACATGGGTGGAGTTTAAAACATGACTCGTAGTGATGATGACCTTTTGTCAAAGAAAATTACAAATGTTGATATAGGTACAGCTTGTAGAACACATCCTATAGTTATGAGGGGTTGTAAAACATGGCTTGTAATAATGAGCTGGTACCACTTTTTGATCATTAAGATTTTGTTAAGGTAGTGAAAGCATATGGTGGGTGGCAGAGAAAAAATAAATTCAACCTTGGAAAGTGTTTTGATACTAAATGATAGGATCCTTCTAGAAATAGATTAGACTAGAATATAAATATATGAAATTCAAACAAAAATAATAAAATTATATTGATTCAAAGGAATAATTTTTTATTATAATAGAATATTGTAGAATAACTAGCCTCTTCAAGGGGAAAAGCTCAATTCTATACAATTTGTGACCTTCATACTAGTTTAGGCTCCTATTTATAGTAACCTATCACTAGATGACTACTACCCCTAATGAATAACGGATTATTAAAATAGATTATTACTATTCATCTAATATCTTGAGGGATGTCTTATAAAGTATATGTGTCTATAGCATTTTATTTAAATAATCAAACTACCAAATAATGGTTAGAATAAAGGGTCCTAACAATTTTCTACAAGTATATGGCTCAAAAATATAGGAGTCATAGGATGGTAACTGTTGACAATTTTGACCCCACAGGTCAAAATGGTAACCCTTATCATTCAAAATTTTGCATAAACATGCATTTTTGTCCAAGTGTCATAAATTGGTCTTTATAGTTTTTTTGAAAGGCTCCTTCCTTTCAAAAAGGTCCATTTCAACAATTTTCTTGAAGGGCATTTCTCAGTAAAATGGGCTTTTCATAAGTCCAAAAGAATTGGGCCTGTTCAAATTGTCTAAAGGGTTGTTTTCAATATCCAATGGACTTGACATATTTTTTGAAGGGATTACTTTGGACATTTTATCTAAATCAAAGGTTCCAAAGGTCCATAGCAAAAATGTTGAAGGTCCATTGTAAAGCTCCAAAAGGGCCTTGTCAAAAATCTAGAAATGACCTTTTCAAAAAGCTAAGGGACTTTTCCAAAATTCTGAAGGCCACTTCAAAGTTTCTAAAGGTCCTTTACAAAAAAGGTCGAATGGTACAATTCCTTTAGAAAAGGTCCAAATAAAAAAATTCAAAGGGACAATTATCAAAAAGCTGAAGGGTCATTTCTTTCAGCAAATTGTCCATTTCAATTATTCCAAAGGACAAGAGGACCATTCTAATTTTCTTCGAAGGGACACTTATCAAAAATCCAAAGGGCCATTTCTTTTGGCAAATGGTCCATTTCAATTCTTCTGAAGAACAAGAGGACCATTCCAATTTTTTTGAATGAACATTTATCAAAAAGCCAAAGGGTCATTTCTTTTGGCAAATGGTCCATTTCAATTCTTCTAAAAGGCAAGATGACCACTCAAAATTTTTAGAATGGATACTTATCAAAAATTTGAAGAGTCATTTCTTTAAATTCCTTTGGAAAAATTATCCGTAGGAATTGTCCATTGTAAAAAACCCGAAGACCTAATTCCTTCAGACAAATTGTTTGAAGAAATTGTTCAAAGTGAAAGGAAGAAATTATTTCGAGGGGATTGCCTGAAAGAAAGATAAATTCTAAAAGAAAATGTTGAAATAATTCTTTTAGCCAAATTTCTCAAAAGAAAGAAAATTTAAATGAAGTGTTCTTTTGGGAGATAAGCATTCAGACATTTTGTCCAAAGGAAAATTGCATAAAGATAAGCCACGGATAAATTGTTTGAAAGAAATAAACAGAAAGAATTCCTTTAAACTTTTTGTCTAAAGGAAATGAACAGGGAGATAAGATGCAGACAATTTGTCTAAATGGAAAGAACCAAGCAATAAAACTATAAGGAATAGCCCAAGAAGTTAATTCTTTTAGGATAATTGGTCGAAAACAAAATTTTGAAAGAATTAATGATGGGCCCACAAATGTCAAGTTTGAGCCCCTACAAGTAGCCATTGGTCAATATTTAAAAAAGGTTCATCTTGTCTTGAACTTTACACTTGTCAAGATCTAGCAAGGTGATCAACGGATGAGAAAAGGCTAAATTTTCAAAAGATCTTAGTTGGATTTAAATAGCCAACCGATATAAGACAACGAGGACTTCTCCTTTCAACTCTTATGACATAGTTCACATCTCACATGCAGAACATGCAGAGTGATCCAAGCTCGATTAGATGCATCCATCATATCATGAACATACAAAAACCAATAAAGATATTATTTTTCCATCTATAAGAAGATCTGTATTTTGAGAGTATAGTAAAGAGCATGCCAAATAATAAATGCAATAATCAAATTATTCATACTTGCCAAAGACATGTAGTTGCCTTCAAGCACGACTCTCTCAGTTCCAAAAGGGAGACTCGAATGCATGAAGGGCTCAAGCAGTTTAACATTGGATGGTTATTCCAAGAGTTAACGTGGAGTTACTTGGTGTTGACTAGACAATGTTTGTCATGCATTTTCCTTGTTTTCCATACAAAGGACTTTCTTTTGTTTCAGCTCAGCTTCCAAACATATCAAGTGGAGTTTCTCTTTGAAGATTTAGCATAGTTTTCATGCATGGAATAGATTAGTCCAAGAGGGGTACACCATCTAGACTTCTATACCAACCTTGAATATCCATGCAAGTTTGATTAATTTTGAAGATTTTAATAATAATTATTTTATGGGCTCTCCATCATTTTCAATGCTAAAGAGATTTTCATGCAAGATAAAAGACAAAAATATATTATTTGAATGCTTAATTATCTTTTGATAGCTGAAGTTGGACTTGTGAAATGTGGGAGTTGATCTCCTCTCTAATTACAGTGCCAATCTCTTAGCTTTTGTATGTTTTTTCTATATAAGTTGGCTTTTTTAGCCATTTTAAGGATCCCTCTTTTGGTAAGATCAGATTCTGCAAAAATTTAAGTTTTGTAACCTTTTTAGATAAATAAAAAGATTGTTTTCAAATTCCAAAATGTTGGTACAGTGTATTTATTTTAGTGATTTGCATATGTGATAAAATTTTCTTCCTTATCAAGTCTTGATTCTTACCTATTTACTAGTTGATTAGATTATGCATGTCATGTTCTATGTTTGATGTCTTTTGGCTAAAGTTACAACAGATGTAAGTGGTTGGTTAGTGCCTTGAATCAAGCCTATTCCCTTATTTCCTTCAAGCTTTGACCACTAGATAGAATTTTTTCATGAAATATTGATGCATAGGAGTCAATTGAAATTGAAAGTTCAGTCTTTTTCTTATCTAGTCAGTATCTTTAAGATCTCAAATTATGTGGATGAATCAAAATATAGGTGTATCACCATCATTAAATAGTATTTTTCCTTCAAGTTTCTCTTTTTTCCTTTTTGTGGTAGTTTTTAGCATAGATTAGAGCTCCTAATTGATACACCAAAGGGAGATGGCCCTTAGAATCTAGATATTCAATCCGTTGATTAGGCCACCTATAGCCTAGGATTGTTTCCATGTTTTAGTAAACTATGAAGGCTTAAAATGACCTTCACAAGGGTGTGAGTCTGATTGACAATATTTTTTGGAACACCTGATAGGACATCAAAAAAAATCTTTGCATATCTAAAGAAGTTTGAAGCTGAGGAGAAGCAGTTGTAAAAAATGAACATATCCATCACAAGCTAAAGATTCTTCAGGTTTCAAAGTTCATAATACTATTAAGGGAATATTTTCATGCAAAATATTACTACAAGGTCAACTAGTAAAGGTATTCCTTTTAAATTTATATCTTATAAGAGATCAAGGTTTAGGAGGAAAAATTCATATCCTCAAAAAAAAATTATCCTCTGGTTATTCAATTATTCTAGGCACTACAATCCCCACTATCTAAATAGCCATCATAAATCAGGTGTTTATTCCATTCAATAGAGGTAGTCTACTAAATCTAGTCCAATTTGATGACATTCCTATGTCTTCTCTCAAAATTAACACATTCTTCTCAAGAGAAAATCAAACAACCCCTATTGAGCATATCCAAGATGTAGCTAACCTCTGTTCAGTCCATAATGTTATTGAAGATAATGTTGCTATTAAATTGCTTGTTGCTTCCTTCAAAGGAAAAGCATTGCAATGGTATATAAACCTCCCACTAAACTCCATTTATACCTAAGATGAATTGGGTGCAGCCTTAGTCAAGTAATTTGAGAACAAATTTGATCATATATCTTTAGTTAAGCAATTAATTGCCATAAATAGAGCTCTTCATGAGTTTGTCTAATTTTAACCTTATAGTCTAAAAGACATAAACTAGAAAACCTATGTCGATTAAGCCATCCCTTGAATATGTATTTTTTTACTATTTGAAATCCCTTAACTCTGATATTAGTGTGATGATACAGTCAATGGATGGTACTACCTTGCTAGATACTTATGAGGTTGCAATAAGGGCAAAAAATAGTTTGATACAAGCTAGTAAGATTTCTCTAAGACCTCCAATACCTATATTTTTAGAAACAAAGTCCATACCAACCCCTCAAATTCCTCAAATCTCATCTTTAACTCTTATTCCATCACCTCAAGCTCAAATTGTAGCCCCTACTAGTCAAGCTAGTGAGATAAAAAAGTTGAAAAGCTTGTTACAATCCTTTAGGAGTGAAATAATTCAACTCAATAGACAATAATATCAAACTAATAGGCCCTATCAACAATAAAATCAAACCACCTATCAATACTTTAAATATCAATGTCCTTCTTATCAAGGTTTTAGAGAGAATAGACCACCTTATCAAACATAAGGAGCCATAACTCCAACTAAGCCTTATGTTTCCCTTGATCTTAATGCTCCTTCCACATCAAAGGCCATTGTTCCCATCCCACCTCAAAACAACTTGATGCAAGATTTAGATTGGCAGTCCTCAAATCTCAATGATGCTCAAAACTAAGCCTTGGTATCACAAAACATCACTATGCCACAAATGACATAAGAAGAGTTTTCTTTTAAAGGAGGTCAATACCAAAATATAGGTTTGGTATCATAAGGAGAGACTCAATAGGTTCAAGGGAATCATGATGCCATTAATGTAAATTGTCAAATGGATGATCATGTGGCTTTTACTTAAAGTGTCAAAACTAACAATATAAGTGGTCAAGTTGTAGTTGTAACTAGAGCTAAAAGAAGAGCCATTGATGAGGCTCAAGAGGTGAAAAATGCTTAAAGTACTCCTAATATTGTTTCTAAAAGTATAAAATAATAACTTTCTTCACCTACAACTCAAAAAAAGTAGAATATAGAGGTTAGTAAAGTTTATTGAATACCTCTGGTCATCAACAACTAATTCTTCAAAAAGTGCAACCAAAGGTTGGTGGATCTCAGTTCAGTAAGTGGATCAGATGAATAATTATAATATTAGCATTAGCATGTGGGATTCTCTTTCCATCCCAGGAAAAAAATATATGATCATCCAGGAGCTTTCAACTCTCAAATTGTCACCAAAATTGGTTGAAAAAAAAGGTGTTGTCTTAGCTAATTCAAATCAGCTAACTAAGCAACAAGTATAGAAAGTAAATAAGATGGTAGAGGTAGAAATAAATAAGTTAAAAAATAAAAATAAAACTCCTCCTTTCTACCTTTCTTTGATAGTAGGTGATACTTTGTTTCATAATTGTATGGTGAATAATGGAGCTAGTATTACAGTCATGCATAAATAGATTGTGGATAAGTTCAGCCTTGTTTATGATCCAAACACTAAGGGGGTATTTCAATTAGATGGGTCACCAACAAAGATTATAGTCATCATTAGATATCTAAAATTGGCATTACATGCTTATCCTAATGTTACTATTCAACAGGATATTGTTGTGGTAGAATTGCCTCCTTACTTTGCTATGTGCCTTTCAAAAGACTTCACCTTAAAGATTGGGGTATATTTTTTAGTTGATTGGACTTATTTATTTTTTAGAACCAAATATGGTATCAAGGTAACGATTCATTCTAAACCTATTGTAGGTTTCTATATGGATCCATATATGCCAAGTGTTGTGAACACTAACTGTATCATCTCGAATGGTGTACTAGAAACTAGTGGAGTAGAAAATAGATCACCTTTGGATGGAGTTTCAGATTTGTTTCTTGATGAGTGGGTTTCCACTTTGCATGATCATGATCCTTATAATTTGATTGAAGGACTCAGTGTGTATTGCCTTCATGAGAATGATGTACTAATTCCAGCCATGGTTAAGGATGATGAATCTAGTGAAGGTTTGTGGCAATTGTACTTTGATGGATCAAGGAATAAACATGGTACTGAAGCTAGAATGATGTTATTTTCTCCAAAAAATTAAATTTATTTATCTTCTATTAAATTTAGTTTGATTGTTTAAATAATGTTGCTAAGTATGAAGCACTAGTTCACAGTTTGCAGTGGATTAGGAAGATGAAAGCCAATTCCTTACAAGTTTTTGGTGATAGTGAACTTATAGTTCACCAAGTAAGAGGTTTAAATACATGTAAAAATTTGTTTCTTAAAACTTACAAGCATATAATATGGGACTTACTTGAAATTTTTCAAGATTTTAACATTTAGGCAATACCAAAAGGCAAGAATAAATAAACACGCAGATAGGTTGGCTACCATTGGGTCACAATTTAGCATTCCAATTGATATAAAGAGTGATAAAATTTAGTCACATATAAAGATGGTTTTAAGGCCTTCTTTCCAAATAATCATGAGAATTGGTAAGTGTTCAAAGATGATAATCAAATTGTGAGATTCTTGCAAGAGGAGGTTGAGTTTTTTTCAAGAAACCAATCAAAGTATTTGTAGTAGTATGGTGATCAAGTTGTGCAACTGAAAAAAAATAAGTTTCCCAAGAGATTGATCACACTTGAGAACATTTTTAGTGGTGATGACGAGTTAAATAAAGAGAAGTCATCCTTGTCAACAAAAGAAGAGAACTATCCCAATGTAGAGATTACAACTGGTAAGATTTTGAAGTTGGGTAAGGTATGCACTTTTTCACAAAAAGAAGCTTTTATTGAATTATGCACAAGTTTTGTTGATGTAGTTGCATGGAAATATAATTATCTTAAGGGATTTGACCCAAGTTTAGCTTAATACACTATTGAGTTAGAGGTTGAAACTAAATTAGTGGGATAAAAACAAAGGCCCATTAATCTTAAGTTTGAGCTTTTGATGAGAGCTGAGCTTCACAAGCTCATAGAGTTAGCTATTATATTTCCAATTAAGCACTAAACTTGGGTGGCAAATCTTGTTCCGATACGGAAGAAGAACTGTGAGATTAGATTGTGTGTTGATTTTCATGATTTGAATAGGGCTTCACTTAAAGATCACTATCCATTGTCATCAATAGAACAAATTTTACAACTGATTGTAGGTTTAGAGAGGTTTTATTTATTGGATGGATATAGTGGCTACAATCAAATTTTGGTCAAGCAAGAGGACCAATTTGAGATAGCCTTCATAACTAAGTGGGAGACTTTTGCATACAGAAAGATGTTATTTGATTTATCTAATGATAGAGCAACCTTTCAGAGAGCCATGGATATGGCATTCCAAGGCCTTCTTAACAAGTTTGTACTTATTTATTTGGATGATATAATAATGTCTTCAAAGAGTGCAGAGGATCACATGTTTCATTTCTAGAAAGTGTTTGAAAGGTGTAGGCAATTTGGGGTATCTCTAAATCCTAAAAATTGTCTTCTCAGTTCATGAAGGTAAGCTCCTTGGACATGTGGTTTCAAAGTATGGATTAAGCATAGATTCTAAAAGGGTAGGCTCCATTCTTGCACTTTGTTTGCCTAAGCATAAAAAGGCTATGCAAAGCTTCTTTGGAAAAATTAACTTGATAAGGAGATATATTTTAGATTTTGTCATTTTAGCTAAGCTACTTACAACGATGGTAAAGAAGAATCAGAGCTTTAGGTGGTCCAAAGGAGTTAAAAGTTTTGAAGATATTAAGAAAGCCATAGTTAATAATCCTACACTTATAAATTCAGATTTCAAAAAAGATTTCATTTTGTATACATATGCCAACATAGACACCATTTCAGGCATTCTTATGCAACAAAATCATGAGGCTTTGGAGCAGCCAATAGCTTTCTTTAGTCAAGGATAAGAGGAGTATAAAATAAGGTATTTTTTTGTTGAAAAATATGTTCTTTCAGTTATAAGGTCTCTTAAAAAGTTTAGATACTTATTTTCTAACAATAAGATACACCTAGTGGTTTCTCATCCAAGCATCAAGGAGTTTCTTTTGAACAAAAATATAAATGAGAAGAGAGTTGGTTCGATAACCAAGGTAATAAAGTATGATGTGTAAATTAAGATCATAATGTTGATTAGAGGCAAAGGACTTTGTGAGCATTTAGCTCAAGATTTGTAAGAGACTAATGAGGTTATTTTGATGGCAAATGATGAAAAGGTTGCATTTGGTCATATATCACCTTCCAGTTGGTTTTATGACTTGGTAGGTTATCTCCAAGATGGTATTTATCCTTCTCATCTAAGTTCTTCAAAAAGAAGATATTTCAAGTTGCAATCAATTTCATTTTTGCTTATTGATGGTTTTTTGTTCAAAAAAATATCAATGGCATATTGCTAAGGTGTATAGAGCCAAGCCAGAGTCAAAGATTTATTGAAGAATTCCATGATTGATATGGTGGAGGAAATTTTTTCGCAAGAACTACGTCCCTTAAGATCATGAGAGGTGGGTACTATTGGCCTAGTATTTTTCATGATTACCATGCATGGGTAAGGAAGTGCAAATAGTGTGCTATGTTTGTAGGAAAAGTGAAACTTGCAAACTTACCTCTTCAACCAATTGTGGTGAATTAGCCTTTATCCAATGGGGATTGGACTTTATTGGTCTCATAAATAATCTTTCAAGTTCTGGACATAAATGGATTATAATTGCTATAGATTACTTCACACGTTGGACAGAAGCAGTGACATTGAAAGAAGTGAACAAAATCAATGTTCTAGATTTTTATAAAGGTTTGCTTACTAGATTTAGAGTTCCTTCAACTACTATTTTTGATAATACAATGGCTTTTATGAGAACTAAGATCAGTCAATGGGCTGTCCAATATGAGATTTATCTTAGTACTTCATCAAATTATTATCCACAAGGCAATGGCCTTACTGAATCTACAAATAAGAACCTATTAAAGATCATAAGGACTATTAAAGACAATCAGAGGTCATGGCATCTCAAGTTGAATTCAACTTTATGGAATGATAGAATCACCTACAAAAGATCAATAACAAACTCTCCATATAAGCTAGTAAATGGTAAGGAAACAAGGTTACCTATTTATACTGAGTTTCTTGCTTTAGAACTAATACATCAACTTGAATTATTGGAGAATGAGCCTATGGAGATTAGGTATGTTGAGATTTTTGAGGTGAAAGAGGTAAGAAACTAGTCCATGTTATCCATAAAAATTTATCAAGCACAAGTGAAGAGAGATTTTGACAAAAAAGCTTCATCATGAAGTTTTAAAGAGGGAGATATGGTCATCAAGTGGGATGAAGATTGAGATAAACTAGGAAGACACACAAAGTTTGATTTTATTTGGAGTGGCCCATACATGATCTCCAACTACAAATCTCACAATGCCTTCTGACTTGCAAAGATGAATGGTGAAGAACTTCCAATCCTAGTTAATGGGATGCATTTAAAACATTGTTATTGAAGAGCAACGTTCCTTATACATAGTTTATTTTCCTCCAAGTGTTGTTCAAACACATTTAGTTTTTTGTTGTTCCAATAAGTGCTTATTTGCACATTTACTTTGTTTAATTAGTTTTTCCTATTTTTTGTGTTTTCCTTTTTATTTTGAAAGATGAAGGTTGTCTCATGCCAAGTCAAAAGAGAATTTACAGTCATGGATCAAATTTGTCATTATTTTGTGAGTTCAGGAGTCATGTAAATGGTCTGGTTCTTAAGCATAGCAGGCATACTTCTCAATTGAGTCGTCAAAATGTTGACAATTTTGATCCCATAGGTCAAAATTATAACCCTTATCATTTGAAACTTTTCACAAACATATATTTTTGTCCAAGTGTCATAAATTGGTCTTTGCATTTTTTCTAAATGGCTCTTTCATTTTAAAAAGGTCCATTTTAATAGTTTTTCTGAAGGGTACTTCTCAAAAAAATGGGCTTTTCATAAGTCCGAAGGAATTGGGCTTATTCTAATGGTTCTTTTCAATAGCCAATGGACTTGAGATCTTTTTCAAAGGGATTGCTTAAGACATTTTGTCTAAAGTAAAGGTTCCGAAGGTCCATAGCAAAAGTTTCAAAGGTTCATTGCAAAGTTTTGAAAGGAACTTCTCAAAAATCTAGAAAGGACCTTTTCAAAATGCTGAGGGACTTTTCCAAAAGTCCGAAGGGCTCTTTAAAGTTTCTAAAGGTCCTTTACAAAAAAAAGCCAAATGGTACAATTCTTTTGGAAAAGGTCCAAATAAAAAAATTTGAAGAGACACTTATCAAAAAGCTGAAGGGTCATTTCTTTTGACAAATGGTCCATTTCAATTCTTCCGAAGGGCAAGAGGACCATTCCAATTTTTTCAAAGGGACACTTATCAAAAAGCTGATGGGTCATTTCTTTCGACAAATGGTCTATTTCAATTCTTTCGAAGGGCAAGAGGACCATTCCAATTTTTCCAAAGAGACACTTATCAAAAAGTTGAAGGTTTATTTCTTTAAATTCCTTCGAATAAATTATTTGCAGGAATTGTTTATTGTAAAAAACTTGAAGACCTAATTCTTTCAGATAAATTATCCGAAGAAATTATTCAAAGCAAAAGGAATAAATTCTTTTGAGAGGATTGTCCAAAAGAAAGATAAGTTCTGAAATAAAATGTTGAAATATTTATTTTTTTGGAGAAATTGCCCGAAAGAAAAAAAATTGAATGAAGTGTTTTTGTGGGATATAAGCCTTCGAGCATTTTATCCAAAGGAAAAGTGTATAAATATAAGCTGTGGACAAATTGTTTGAAAGAAATAAATAAAAAGAATTCCTTCAGACTTTTTGTCTGAAGGAAATGAACACGGAGATAAGACACAAACAATTTGTCTGAAGGGAATGAACCAAGCAATAAAATCGAAGGGAATGACACGAGAGGTTAATTCTTTCAGAAGAATTGGTTGAAAACAAAAGTCTAAGGAATTAATGATGATCTCACAAACATCAAGTTTGAGACCCTGCAAGTCACTATTGGTCAAGATTTCAAAAAGGTTCATTAAGATTGTCATGAGCTTAACACTTGTTAAGATTTAGCAAAGAGATCAATGGATGAGAAAAGACCAAGTTTTCAAAAGATCTTAGTGGGATTTTGATAGCCAATCAACAGAAGATAACGAGGACTTCTCCTTTTGACTCTTATGACATAGTTCACAATGAACATGTAGAACACACAGAGTGACCCATGTTCGATTAGACATGTCCAACATAGCATGAACATGCAAAAAATTAATAAAGATATTATTTTTTCCATCTATAAGAAGATATACAGTTCGAGACTACAATAAAGAGCACGTCAAATAATAAATGCAATAATCAAATTATTTAGACTTGGCAAAGACATGTAGCTACCTTCAAGCATGGCTCTCTCAGTTCTAAAAGGGAGACTTGAATGCATGAAGGGCTCAAATAGTTTAGCATTAGATGGTTGTTCAAAGAGTTAATGGGGAGTTACTTGGAGTTGACTAGACAAAGTTTATCATGCATTTTTCTTATTTTACATGTAAAGAAGGACTTTTTTTTGTTCCAACTTAGCTTCCAAACATATCAAGTGGAGTTTCTCTTTGAATATTTGGCGTAGCTTTCATGCATGGAACATATTAGTCCAAGATGGGCCTACCATCTAGACTTCTATGCCAACCTTGAATATCCAAGTAGGTTTGATGAATTTTGAAGATTTTAATAATGATTACTGCATGGGCTCTCCATCATTTTTAATGTCAAAGAGTTTTTCATGCAAAATAGAAGACAAAAAGATATTATTTGAAGGCTTATTTATCTTTTGATAGCTGAAGTTAGATTTGTGAGATGTGGGAGTTAATCTTCTCTCTAATTTCAGCATCAATCTCTTGGCTTTTGTATGTTTTTTTATATAAATTGGTTTTTTCAGCCATTTTAAAGATCTTTTTTTGGCAATATCAGACTCTGTCAAAATTTGAGTTTTATAACCTTTTTAGATAAATAACACTGTTTTCATATTCTAGGACGCTGGTATAATATATTTATGTCAGTGATTTGCATATGTGATAGAATTTTCTTCTTTGTCAAGCTCTAATTCTTACATATTTACTAGTTGATTAGATTATGCAGGGCATGTTCTGTGTTTGATGTATTTTGACTAAAGTTACAACGAATGTAAGTGGTTGGTTAGTGCCTTGAATCAAGGCTATCCCTCATTTCTCTCAAGCTTTAATCACCAAATAGAATCTTTTCATGAAATATTGATGCATAGAAGTAAATTGGAATTGAAAGTTCAATCTTTTTTTTGTTTAATCAATGTTTTTAGGAGCTCAAAATGAGTGGATGAATCAAAATACAGGTGTATCACCATCATTAGATAAGATTTTTTCTTTCAAGTTTCTTTTTTTCATTTTCTTGATAGTTTGTAGTGTAGAGTAGAGATCCTAATTGATACACCAAAAGGAGTTAGCCCTTAGAATCTAGAGATTCAATCTGTTGATTAAGCCACCGACAACTTAAGATTGTTGTCATGTTTCAACAAACTGTGAAGCCCTAAAACTACCTTCACAAAACTATGAATGTGATTGACAATAGTAACACCTATAAATACTGTAATCTTTGGATAATATGCTCTCAATTTAACATTGCCACTAAGCAGATGTAACTCCAACATCTTAATCCATATGAAATCTATATGTCATACACACCACTCATAAAAACCAATGAAATGCATGTGTAATAGAAAATGAGTATGTTATCTACCAATTATGAGATAAATAACATATGAAAATGAAAGTAAATTAAATGTCTAATCATGATTAGGTACTAATTTTAAATTTTTAAAATATTTTGAATGTTTATATATTTTTTAAATATTTGAATTTTTTTGTATTTTTTGAATTTTGAAACAAACATAAAAGATAGTGGATTAAACCATGGGTTTTAAAGTAGAACAAAATGAAAGGATCTAAACAATCTACAACATTTATCAATGTAAAATATGCACTGAATATGATGGCATGACCATGTATGCAAAAAATGCCTCCAATATATAGTGAATGTAGGTAAAAATTATGGGAGATAGAAAAGATACATAGAGGAATGACTGTACATCCACATATAAATGAATGTACACTTGTTAAATTATTTAACACACGTGTATGAGCAAAATAACACACAAAATAAATAATTTCTTTGAATAAATTTTGTTGTGTATACTAGAACTGAGTGTAATATCAAAAACTTTGATGAATATGATGGCATGGAAATGATCTAAACAATCTACAATATTTGTCGATGTAAAATATGCACTGAATATGATGGTATGACCATGTATGCAAATGATGACTCTAATATATATGTGAATGTAGCTAAAAATTATGGGAGATAGAAAAGATACGTAGAAGAATGATTGTGCATCCACATATCAATGAATATACAATTGTTAAATTATTTAACACACGTGTATGAACAAAATAACACACAAAATAAATATTTTTTTTGAATAAATTTTTTTGTATATACTAGAACTAAGTGTAATATCAAAAACTTTGATGTATTAAAGCTATGTGTGCTTAGTTTTTTATTTAGTTTTGAAAAATGTTACGAGACAATATCGACTGGCTCAAGGTAGTAATAGCATTTGATTCTTATTGTTACTATATGATATTGTCTTTTATGGAAAAATATGTAGCTTTCTCTGTGTAGACTATTAAAATAGTGAAGAAAATAAAAAAAATAAAGACAACGTTGATCAATATGTTGAACTATTCAGATTTGTATAGTGAAAAATAAGAGACAAGACGACAAAAAGACGCAAAACCCCAATGTCTAGAAGATTGATTAAATCAATCTCATGTGTAGGAAGTTTAAGAATAGCATGATGAAGCAATCAAAAAGCTATGTACAATAAATTTTCTATTTTATAATTATTTGAATGTTTTAGAACTTTTTAGAATATTTGAAATTGCAACATGATAACTTATGATCCCATCAAGATGAGATTCATAATAATAATATGTAATAAATTATGGAAGGATCACTTTTTATGGATGAAAAATAATAAATGTGCATGAATCAAAATCATAAAATGTATCAGTTTTTGTAATGAAACTATCTAGATCACTACTCATGTAATTTCATGTGAGAGAAATAACTCTAAAAGATGTAATTATTTTAAATCTAATGAATAATACAATATTGTTCCAAATGTTATGATCTTTTTAGAACATGTTGACATATTCATGTGATGATGATTTTTGTAAAACTTACTTTTGCATTGATTACTTTTGAGACACTTACAATTTTTTTGAATTCATTGTAAAATTGTAACCACTTAATTGTAATGAATGTACTTTAAATATTTATTATTATATTTTAATTTTTCCATATATGAGCTTTCTTAATTTAATTATTTCTAATAGAATGCCACGAAATATAATATACATGAATTCCATGTATATTAGCAATCATGATTTTTATTATCCCTAATGTAAGGATATTACTCAAAACTAATTTGAAAAGAAAGTCACTCGAATCGAGTTGGTGAACGTTTTGCACTACGTATCTTCAGTCCAGTCATGATTCAACACAACGCATCGTTGACAAGGGCTTATCTTCCACTTCACCAGGCGCCTATTGTGAAAATCGCCATTATCTTTGATATCCAAAACAGTTTTGTCCGCAACTATTTTATCCACATTATCCTTGGCCAGTGATCCATGATCAGGAATTCGTAATTCCCTGCCATCAGCATTTGCACTTTCCTCGTTTATTTGACATAAATTTGATGACATTTTTCATATTTCGGATGGTATACCTCCTCCATCTATCTGATATTTCTCGTTAAGCTCTGCATTTTCCCTCATAGAAATCTTGTCATTTTTAGCACCTATATGAATATCCATGTCAGCATTAATCTTCCAATCAAGCTTGTTCTCCACTCTTTTCTGCACATTGTCATTGCCCACTCCCAGTAATCCACACTCAATATTTATCATTTCTTTCCCACCAGAGGTTGCACATTTGGTACCATCATGATTGACTTCTGATAGCGTTTTAGAATTTTCCCTTTTTTTCAACTGCATTTCAGGTTCTCTTCAGCAAGATGTGATTCAAAATCGGTCTCACATCACATTCCTTAACTGTTAATTGGCTTGGATTCAATGATATTTTGTCTTTCTTGAAAGATATCCGTAAACCCCCTTCCTCCATTTGCTTTTCTCTTTTATCAAGATTCCCAATTATGTCGCTCTCTTGTTGCTCGTGTTTTGCTTGTGGTTTCAGTTGCCTTGAATTTCCTTCTCCTGATTCTTGTTTTAACATTTTTAACTTCCACTGTTGCTTCTTCACACAGCGAACACCATTCTGTTTGTTCAGGAAACCCTGAGTACCCTTTAACTTGGACTGATGCTTCTTCCTCCAAATGTGTTTCCACTTTTGCTTCTTCCCACAGCGAACACCATCCTGGTTGTTCCTGAAAACCTGGGTCCCTTTTAACTTGGACTGATGCTTTTTCCTCAAAACGTTTTTCTTGAGATCTTTTACATTTTTGCACTCAACCTTACAAAGCAAACAACATTCTGACTGTTTAGGAACTCCTGTTTTTTGTTTTAGTTTTTTTAACTTTCACTGATGCTTCTTCCCAGAAATGTGGTTCTCCAGATCTTTTTCGCTGCCACACACAACCTTACAGTGCGAACACCATCCTGGTTGTTCATGTTTTAACATTTTTAATTTTAACTTTGATTGATGCTTCTTCCCTAAAATGTGTTTCTCTAAATCTTTTTCATTGTTGCAATCAACTTCAAAGAGTGAACACCATCCTGGGTGTTCAGGAAATCCTGAATCAAAAGACCTTGAACTCTCTTGCTGCAACTTCTTATTAGGCTTGACCTGCAATCCTTGAAGTCAAATATTCAAAAGAAAATCAATGTGCAAATTACTTCATATGCAGGTAGCAAGGTTAAAGTGCAATGCTGAGCTTGGTTTTCAATATGAATCTGACATTAAAAAAATAAACTGAAATTGCAACAGAAATTTGACATTAAAACGGCATCAGCAGTTACTAAGACTTTTAAAGCAGTGATCATTTACTTTAACATACAACAAGGAAACCAATTAACAATCACAGTCATCCTTGGTCTTCACTGGTTAGGTTAGGTCTTGGTCTCATGATACTACAATTTTAAATGCAGTTATAAGTATTGTAGAGTTTTTTAAGAAATAAATATATAGTGAAATGGTTTTATGGATTTCAAAAACTGTACTATTTACATCTGCAGAGAAAATTTAAGAAATTTGAATGTTTTTTATTGGTTGCAAAGTGCCTAAAAATCCTCTGCAGTTGCTGCAACTTCTTGCCCCCAGCTGCTACCAATCTCTTAAAATCTTCCTTTTATGCAGCTACTACTCATATTTTTTAAGAAAATATTTAATATTTTGTAATTTACTAGATTTACATTTACATGGGACTATAAGCAACTGCAATTATTGCCCCCTCCATGGGACCACCTTCTTAATGTTGAAATAAGTTGAGATCCACAAAATATTTTGGCTCAAATCTTATGTGTAAATCTTAAAAGGGTCTCTAATTTCATGGCCTAAATACCAACTTCTATTTTATTTCATAGTTATATAGAGTTCCATGCTGGTATTAGTTAATTCTTGTTACATAAGATTTCATAGTTATGTAGGGGTTTTATATACTTCTTAAATTTTTTGTAGGAACGTTTGAGAAAATTCAGGTTTTTTGAAGGAGTAATCCCATGAATTATTTCACTTCATTAAATATTTTAATAAAAAATTTAAGAAGAATTCTTTTCCAAGGATAATAATACATTTCAATTTTCATGGGACCGCATTTTACCAAATTTATAAGAATAATAAATTTCAACATGGAACTTTTGCTTTATTTTACTACAATAAAATAAACTAAAAGGAATCAAGGTTGTTATCCATAATCCAATTTGTTTTTGAAAAGAGGAAAAACTTTGTATTAGAACTGAATTTCAAATGGCTCTTTGGAAAAGGGGGTGATAATATTAGTGTTCCTTGTCATTTTAATAAGGGTAAACATTTTTGAGACATAACTATGAATCGGGGAAGAACTTATGACAAGACCTAAGAACCAGTCTGGAGCACAATCGGGAAGTCCAAATCTCCCTAAAAATAGATACCATTACCAACAACATACCATCAACATCGGGACTTAAAGAACAAACCAAACGCTCACAAAACCACAAAAATAGAGGATCCACACCAAGAAATAGCTGAAGAACAAAAAATGCAGCTCTAAATATAAGAACCTAAAAGGCTCCAAGAAAGAGGGTGTGTTGTAGAAAAGTTCACTAGGTTAGCCTTTACGTTTAATCATGCACTTAGCTATCAAACCAAGTCAGTTCTAGACTTGATGGAGCTAGGCGCGAGCATAGGAAGGTCTGGTGCACAACATTTAATCATGTTATGGTGCTAGCATCAGTTTCACACAAGGCGCAAGCCTTGTGTGCTCACCCGAAATGCAAGAGTGAAAGGACCGGGGCCGCATTGAGCTAGTTGTAACATGGCACAACTTAGGGTTCAAATGGATTTAATCATTGGCCAGAGGGATCCGGTGGCCTTCTGGTGCTAGGTTATTCAGGGGAAGGTCACTAGGTGCAAGCCTTCACGAGAGCATAGGTCCCAAGGTGCAACTCCATAACTGGCTAGGGAGGGCTCTTTGTGGTGCAAGCTAGAAGAATGGCTAGCACAAGGTCATTCGGTTACTTATGTAGGTCATAAGGATGGCTTAGGTTTAATAACTCATCCTCAAGGTAGCATTTAGGCACTGGTTTTGGAGCTTTGATGCATTATGGTTCCAGCACTTAGTCACTTTATAGGTGAGTCGAGGTCACTATATGGCACAAGGATGTCATTAGTGATCAGGGATGAACCTCTATTTCATAATACATTCAAGTAACAGCTACAGTATTACTCAAATGAAACTAACTAATAAACATAACTTTGCATATAATAAAGTAAGAGTCAAGACATCATCTCTTCAACCACATTCTTCATTGATTCACAGTTTAACATATAAGTTTTAGGATATAAAATAGAGCTATCACTAATCATGCCCAGAGGCTCACAAGTGAGCTTGGGCTATACAATCGATTGTTTATTCTATCATATGCATAATATTTAGGTTGGCTCTTCATTTTGCAAGAGCTTCGTTGCCTTAGTCACCTCTCTTTCATCTTCAAATATGAGTCTTATTTTATAGGAGGTTGTGAGTCTCTTGCCAAGTCAGACAGGCGCATGCCAAGTGATGAGTTGTCACAAGTCCATCAGCTCCACTACGCTACCTAAGTTGGATGAGTGCATGTCGAATGTCGAGCTATCACTTGGGGGTCACTTTCTCACCTGCTCTACTCTCTGACATCCATGTTTCTCAATCTACCACATACAAATCCTGGTAGGGATGTCTCCTGAAAGTTGGTGCCATGCAACCCCCTGCCAGCTGACATGGGATCCATGGGAGTTTTACCAGCTGACGCCAAAAGGTACAAAAAAAGTAACTAATCTAAAGATTACATTGCACCATGATCTGACAAGTTGGCATGGTCAACATAATGGAACAAAATGGGGCCCAACATTACCCCGTATAAAATTGCTAGTCTACCTCGAACTAGGCTTTTAGCGCCTTTGGTGCATAGAATTCAGGTGTACCCTGATCTAGATCTTCCTTGAATTTATCAAAGTCCTAAATGGCACCTTTGAATTCTTTGATGACACCATCCACTTCAGTCAAGGCAACTTCAAGAGTAAGTATGTGCATGCTTTCTAATTCCTTCCTGAAGACTTCAAGTCTTTCCTTTGCTCGCTTCACTCCACCATCCAAAATCTTCCCCTTCTCATTGGCCTTTGTTTGGAAGGCACAAAAGACCACCTCCAATTCTTGCTCTTGAGTCTTCAATTGAGCATTAATGGAGTTGACCTTGGCCATTACTTACACACACTTAGTCCTAGTTACCATAAAGGAGTCTTAGAACAAAGCATCCTCTTCCTTTGCCTTCTTGAGGCACACGTCAATCACTACTGCTTGGTTGGTGAAGTTGTCAAATATTACATCAGCTTCCTTGACACATTTGAGTTTAATGAAGAGGTTTTCAACCATGTCCATCTTTTTATTCAACTCCTTCCTTAGGGCCTCATAGGGGTCCTCTTGGTCCTCGAGCATGAACCTCATTCTTGGTATCATCTGTTCTACGAGTGCGAAAATATAATCAACTTCATTCTGGAGGTATCGACACCATCCAAGAGGGATGGTTCCACCTCTTCCATGCACTCTATTAATTGTATGATCTTGAGCTTTGTTGCCTTAATCTGTTTATCTGTGTCTTTAGCTATTTTCCTCTAGTTGTTGGCACAAACATCATTGATGATATTCTTTCATGCCATCAAGGATGCCATCTTGATTATTGTGTTTATAGAGTGCATAGGTTTCATATCATGAGCATTGAGAATGTGGTAATCATGCCTTTCCTTAGTATTCTTGGCATGTCAAATTACCTTGGTCAGAACCTTGAATTTAGGCTCTTCCATGTAGCAGTCCAAAACCCAAGAGACCTGATGGTGCATCAGGGTTGTAGTAGTCCTTGGAGGCATACACTTCATGTAGAAATCATCATCCTCCTTAAACCCCTACTACACCCTTTCCCTATTTCTGAGCTCATATTCTTCATCTTCACCTAGCTCTTCCTCTTCATTGGCATTCATTCCCAAACTAGTGTCTTCATCTTTTTCCCTCTCTTCTTCTTCTCTCTTCTCATCTTCTCCTCCTTTCTCATCTTCCCCTTATTTTTCTCCAATGTTAGACATGTCATCATGTTTCTTTAGTAGGGGTTCTTCTTTGGACTTCTCCCCTTCATCCATTTCTTCCTGTCATGGCCCTGTTTCCTCCACTTGCTTCTTTGAGGTGTCAATGTCACCTTCTTTATCTTTAGTGACCCCTTTAGAGCTGGGGTGCACCTATTGTGCAGCTTCCTCTACTATCCTGATGGGGTTGCTAAGTGTTGTCTCTGGTAATTTATCTTCTTTGGGTTCCACATTAGCAAACCCTTCTTTTCCCTTTCCTCTAACATGCATGCCCTTTCCTCTCAGGCCACTTTCTTTTCTCTCTCCCTCTTCATGGCCTTCTCTACTTTGGCCTTTCTTGATACCTCTTCTTTCTTGGCCCTTTATTTTTTGACCTTCCTCTTCGTAGCTTGCATGGTGCATTTATTTTCTTTCTCTTATCCCTTCAACCTCTAGTCAGTCAATCCAAACCTGGGGCATGCCATTGGCTTTCATCTCCTTGTGCTTGCAATGCAATCTAAGTGTCAAATCAATATGGCCTTGGTTTAGGCCCATGTCCTTTCATTATAGTTGCAATTCTTCCTATGTTAGTGTGTTTTAAGGTGTTGCCTCCTTGGGCTCTTTTTGTCTCTTGTTCCTTCCTTCTTCCTTTTCCTCTTGCATCTTGTGTTGTTCATCCTTTCTCCGCCCCTCTGTGTCTACCATTTCAATGACCTCCTTTAACATCCCAGCCTTGGTCATTTCCTCCTTCTACTACTCAGTCTTTGCATCTTGGCTTCAAAGAAGGTGAGTATCTTCCATCTACACCTACGCTTTTCTAATTTAGTCGAGGGTGATGGGGAGGGGATCGGTTCTAGACTTGATGAGGACTTATCATCCTCTAGCACGATGTATGTGCCCCTCCCACTTTCTATTTCTTCCAACTCCTCTTCCTCTTCTTCTTTAGATATATCAATGTTGGGCACTGAAGAGGGAGCCTTCCCCTTTTTTCTCTTTTATGCTCTAGGAGGCTTTGCCCATGAATCTCATGCACCTCTTAGATGACTTTGAAGTAGATTCTTCCCCTTCCGAAGCAATCTTCAGTTTTGGATGCTCCTCAATTTCTTCTAAGGTCTCCCCTTTCTTTTTATTTAGGGACATTTTCTTCTCAGGGGGTGTTGGGGTTCCTTCATCCCCTATTTGGATTGGGGTTCTCTTCTCTGCTCAACGCTAGACCCGATACTGGAATCCTTCTTCTTTTGATTCATCACATAGTAGAGCCTATAGATGAATCTAAAGATGGTGATCTCTTGGACTGGATCAACATCTTACAATCCAAGGCATCTTCTTCATCATCTATCATGCTTTTATCTATGTGGGGGAACCTGCACCTCATTCTTAAGCTTTTTGCATCTGGTTCCTTAACTGAAATGTCCATCTTCTATGCATTTGAGATCTGTTACGTGTCCTTGAAGTAATTTGTTGAGAAGGTAAAGGGGAGCTTCAACCATCCCAAATTATTCATGTCCTTCAATGCCAACCGCACAACGTTGTAATGTTGCATCATGGCAAAAGTTGTCATCTTGAAAATGCTCTCGGGAAGCCCCTAGGGAATCGCACTCTAGTCTAAAGGCCTCAATGTACTTCTTGCACCAACGCATTATACACATTTTGAACTTGGGACTGAAGGTGGTAATGTAGGTGTAGTCCTTATACTTCTATGTGGAAGATTCATGGTGTTCTGGGAACACCCATAGATTGCCTTCACTCTCATCTGGGATCTTGATCTCTTCCATTATGATCAAGATGAGGATGGACCCCCATCTGAAGGTCCCCTTAATGTTATGACATTCCAGCACATTCTTAATCAATTCTTCTATAATGAATTGGGAAATATTATATTGTATGCACTGCACCATATGACATGCAAAGTAAAGGTATGCCTTAGACATATTTATCTAGTGACCACCAAGACACAATTTGGAACTCATGAGGTGCACCACCAGCCTTGTGCCTAAATCCTCACACTTGCTAATTGGCAATGTATAGCCCTCCTTGAATTAATTTAAGAGCTTCATGATGAGCTCCACTTTTTTGTCATCATCCATCAGTTGATGGATGTCTCTACTGGTGTCTGGGATCTTGGTTATCCATTTTATCATTTGCGAAGATATCTTCATGCACCAGCCTGAGAAGTATACACAATCCTCATGGACATGTGAGAGAAGGAATTAGATGAGCTCTTTGGGTGTTTTGAATCAAGGAAACTTATAAAGTTGAGTTATGCCAAAAGCTTTTATCTTGTCTCGATTGAGACATAAAATAAGGTGTCACCTTTCGGTGTCTTGTGCCCTGTGTCTACCATCTAGTCCTATGCCAAGTCTTGGAAGTGACTCAATGTTTGATAGTTGTATTCCTTCAATTGGCATATGTGTGTAAAGGAGTTTCATGTTCTCTTACTGATACCTCAAGTGGAAACTGCATGTATTGGTAGGACATCTTTGTTAACGCCTTGATATCCACCACTATGACACTAACTACCTCAATTTTATGTGCCTTCATATTGGTGGTAGACACTTCCTCAATAATTTTTACCTACTTGGGTTCTAGCTACACTAGTGCAAAGATTGTTGCCTTCCTCTTCTTCACCATTTTAAATCTACTAGTATTAAACCTCATGAGGTGTGGCTTGCCGAAGCCTCGAATGGTGATCAATGTTTCAACAGTCGTGGGGTCTGTGGTTATTTTCTCAGCTCTTAGATTCACTAATTGTTAATTACGGCTTGGGGAAATAGCTTCCTAGTTAAATTTGGTTCTCTGCACAAACCTATCTCTTCAATCCTTCACACTGGTCTTCACTTGTGAATCACTCTATCTATGCTTTTGTTCACTCTAAGGTGCTTGGATTTCTTAAATGCTCACTATGACAGGGTTCTTGCTTCGATTCTCTAGTTTTTGATAGGCTAAGTCTTTTATTTGGCTTAAACTTGGTAACCTAACCCAGTCTGTTGTTTACCCTTTTATGCCCTTCACTTGACAACTACCATTATTAATGCAGGCATAATGGTATAGGCACCTCGATCTCTTGGAAAACATGAAAATTTGTAAAATGTTCAAAAATCCCCTATCCTGTATGCATTAAATGTGTATATTTATGTTGTTGCTATCACCTCATTGAATTTTCGTAATGAGTTTTTTAGTGAAGTGACATGTGGTTTAAACGATCACTTCCTACTCATTTTTGGGTAGACGTCAATTGTCTTAGACAAATTCCCTCTATGCTTGTAAACTTTGGCATGACCTTTGCCTTCCCTTGTGGAAACCTAGGTGTAGTTACTTACATGTGCACGATTTAGCCTCATCAATTCCACTATCTTATAGTTACACTCATATTTCAAGCACACTTCTCTATCTTGGTTGATTTCTTACACATCATATTTCCTTGTCATGTCCTACCCCATTTAAATCCCTTACACTGGCCCTCCAGTTCTTTGTCTTTCTTATGATGCTCTTATGCACTTTTGGAGTGTGAATCTTCACTATCTACCTTACACTCAACCAATTTGAGCATCTTCATTTTCTATCTTGCTCTCAACTAAGTGGACCGTCTTCACTTTTGCCATCTAATATCTCTGGCACTAGATCAATCGATACATCATCTTATAATTCTATCATAAAAGGTCATGCCATAGTGGTTATTTCTTGGGCCTTTAAGTGCATTGCATTATTTTTCTTACATAGATTTATCTTTTGCTTCTTTTGCTTGTGCCTGGTAAGCTTCACGTACCCACTAATTAAATGTCTAGCCTCATGCACTTATGGGCACAAGTACTCGACTCACCTAATTGAAACTATGTGTTAAGTACTAACTCATAAGTTTGTACAACCACTGCATGTTGCTCACCACCTCTATACACTATACAAAGATGAACAAAACAATAAAAATAAATGTTTGGCTTGTGCCAAATGATTTTTTAGTCAGCTGACTCCCAACTGACTTGTGACCAAGAAGTTGGTGTTTCCCTAGTATGAGCATCATTCTACTGCCTATATGCCTTTAATCTATTGCCATTATATTTCCCAAAGAACATTTCATTGGATAACATGCACAACTCGCATGCCCCTATTTCCAAGATGTGATGGATGATGTAGGGGCCATCCACCATATTTGTAACTTTTATGGGTACTTGAAATACTTGGAATCATAGAGCAACACCAATGCACCTTCAATCAGCGCCTTGCACTTGATGTGCTTATCATGCTGACTCCATTTGGCTTGGGCATGCTTCTCATCCAAGTGCTCCAAATATTCCAAACTTATTCTTAAAGATTCTTGGTCATCTAAGTGACCAATCATGCAATGTATAACGAGGGTGTCATAAATTCAATGCATAGAATTGTTTCAATGCCAAACACTAATTAAAATGGTGTAGCCTTATTCATGTGCTTGTAGGTCATGCGGTATGCCCAAAGTACTGTTAAAACACAACCATCCCAATCCTCGTGATCCACATCACATATCTTTGTCAAGCACATTCCTAAAATTTTGTTAAAATCTTCAGTTTTGCCATTGGCCTGGGGATGGTCTTGTGGTGTGCCACCATGTACTCAGTTAGAAGTATGAGCATCATCTCATTTGATGAAATGAATGCCCATATTGCTAGTCAAACTTAATGGGCACCCATACTGGCTTATGATGTTTTCCCATATAAAATATGTGGTTATCATGGTTGTGCAGTCTTTGGTTGGTGTGACTTCGACCCACTTGGTAAAATAGTTAGTGGCTGCTTGAATATATCTAGCACCTGTACACTGTGTTGTGGGAGTTATTAGACCAACAAAGTCAATGGCCCATTTTTTGAATAACACCTGGACAAGAATGGGGATGAAGGGTATATCATCCTAATGGTTGGGCTTCTCAGTGTGCTGACATGCATCACATGCCTTAGCATACTCCTTTGTATTTTGGAAGAGGCTTGGCCACCACAATCTTAACTACAAAACCTTGTACACTGTTGCATCTCTAGCATAGTGGCTTCTTGTGATCCCTTCATGCACTTCTTGTAGGATGGAGTCCTATTCATGCTCTAAAACACACTGATGTAGGACTTCATCCCTACTTAGTTTGTATATTTCCCCCTTAATGCACTAGAAGGGGCAGTACAAATAGCAAGTTATTTCTTTTCTTTAGTCGACAATGTCTGGGATGCAAGCTCAGATGTTACGAAAGTGACAATCTCTGCTAGATTATTACGCCCCTAACTTATCACATGTATGAGGATAGTATTAGCTGACTTGTGGCTTACTTATTCTTATTTGATGTTATATTACATTTATCTATGCTTTATTTTGATTAGTAGGTTGGCCTATGGAGTAACCATGGCCTAGATAGACTATATATAGGAGGTAGTGGGTAATCATTTATCATCATATTGTGAATTCTACTCTTATTGAAGTTTGTGGAGGTTGCCCCCTCGAAGTGGCTTATCTATTATCATATATTTGGATATATTTCAGTCATATTTGGATATAATTCTGATATTATACTTAATTATTGAAGTAATTTCATTACAAGTGGTATCAGAGCTGCGATTTGGGCAATCTTGTGGGCGAAACACTAAATTTTTAAATTTTGTGATATATAAAAAATGGCTTCTAATTTTTCTGCAAAATTTTAACTGGAGGTTCGAAATAATCAAATTAAGCATCCATTATAATTTCAGATTATTTAGATCTGTTTTACAAAAGTTATCACTATTTTATGGTTTTTCATAAAATTGCTCTATAGTGCGTAATTCAAATAATTTTTCTGAGTTATTTACATTTTTGGAAAGCTTATAAAACTTTGGCTATGGTTTTATCTTTGTATATTTTCATTTGAGGCTGACATAATTCCAAAATTTATTGGTCAAAGTTGGGTCAAAAGTGCCAATAAGGGTCGACATCATAAAACCTTTTATGGCAGGTCCACAAACTCGGGGCCAAGGAAAGGGTGCTGAAACTCTAGGTAAAACTCCTAACAAGGATGAGATGGAGTCATAATTGGGATGTACTAGACCCTTTTTACCAGGGTTTTTTGACATAGATCACAAAGTGAGCCAGCTTGACTATAGTGTACAAGGCATTCAGAGTGAGGTGCAAGACATACAATCTAATATGCAATCCATACAAGATAGTTTAGGAGATATCATGATGTATTTGAACATTAATCAGTCAAATCATCAAGCTAACTCTATTTCACAAACCCACCAGGGTGGTTCTCCTAACCAGTCTAATTCAAATCTAACTCCATGGCCATAAAGGAACCTATTACCAAAGGTGGATATGCACAAATTTGATGGAAAATATCCACTCAATTGGATCAACCAAATGGAGAGTTTTTTTGACCTACATCAGATTCCAGGTGGATAGAAGCTTACCATGGCATCCTTATATCTTTAACCTGATCAATTCATTTGGTATCGATGGTTGTGTGCTCAAAAGAAAAAGATGACTCTCAATGTCACCTGGTCAGTTTTTACAGAGGAGCTATAATTACACTATGGAAATAGTGTGATAGAGAATTACTTCAACCAACTGGAAAAATTGTGACAAAGTGGCTCCGTCAAGGATGATATTCATCATTTTTATAACCTGTCCTTACGTGTGGAGACAATTTCTGAAGAAAACTTGAATGACCAATTTTTGGGTGGACTCAAGGACCACATTCAATATGAGGTATGCATGTTAATTCCACTTAAGATTTCTAATTCTATTATCATGGCACGTAGAGCTAAGGAAAAATTCATAGCCAACAAGAAGAAACCATTCACTCACTTCAAATATTGTAGCATATCGTCACCAACATTTCCTCCACCTACTAGATTGACCCCTCAGCAAATTAAAGAGAAGCATGCAAAAGGATTATGTTTCGGTTGTAACAGCAAGTGAAGTAAAGGACATAGATGTGTTGAGAAGAAGTTATTCTACATTGAGGGACCAAACGAAGATGAAGAAGTAGATGATGCCTCCAATGATGATGAGGAAGATATAGAGGAGGTACCTAAAGATTCCCAACCTACAATCTCTTGTCATGCACTTGCAGGTATTATCACTCCACAAACTCTTAAGGTGGTGGGTTTTCTCAAGAAATAGAAGGTGACAGTGTTGATTGACTCAGGGAGCATACATAACTTTATAAACCATAAGTTGGCCACTCGATTGAACTATTTCATCTACCTAACACCAAAATTTTAGGTCATGATTGCAGATGGTGGCACAATTAATTGTTCAGGCAACTACCATAGTATTAAGCTTACTATGGGTGGGTACAATCTCAACTCTCCTATGTTTGCTATTCCCATGGGTAACATAGACATTATTTTGGGAGTCCAATGGCTCATAACCTTAGGTACCATTGAGATGAACTTTCAAGAACTATTCATGCACTTTCATTCTAAAGGTAAGAAAATTGAACTACGTGGATTACATTCAAAATCTCCACAATTAATTAGTTCACATCAGATGACCAAGATGCTAAAAAAGGGGGTAGAGGGAATTATTGCACGATTATGCTCCATAGAAGTTCAACCCACATAGGTATCTATACATCCTGATCTACAGATAATTCTTGAGGACCACTCATCTATTTTTGGGGCCATGCCAAAAGGACTACCACCAAAAAGAGAACATGATCATGTCATTCAACTAATTCTAGGTAGTCAACCAACAAATATCAAACCATATAGATATCCATATGCACAAAAGATTGAAATTGAAAAGATGGTCCATGAGATGTTGGAGGCAGGGATCATGAAGAATAGCCAAAGTGCATATTCATCACTAGTGGTCATGGTGCAGAAGAAGGATGACACATGGAGGATGTGCCCAAATTATAGGGAACTCAACAAGTACACCATCAAAGATAAGTTTCCTATTCTAGTAATTGATGATTTACTTGATGAGTTGCATGGTGCTAATTATTTCACAAAATTGGATCTTTGCTCGGGGTACCATCAAATTAGAATAAAGGATGAAGATGTTCATAAAATTGCTTTTAGAACACATGAGGGCCATTATCAATTTTTGGTAATGTCCTTTGGTCTTACAAATGCACCATCTACTTTTCAAAGCTTGATGAACACTGTTTTTATGCCTTTTTTAAGGAAGTTTGTGCTAGTTTTCTTTGATGACATATTGATTTATAGTCAGACATGGGAAGCACATCTACAACATGTGAAACAGGTGTTGATAGTTTTGGAGAAGCACCAACTTTATGCGAAGCCATCTAAATGTGCTTTTGGAGTACAGGTGGTAGAGTACCTTGGTCACATTTTTTCCCATGAAGGTGTCAAAATTTATCCCTAGAAGATCAAAGCGATAATGGAGTGGCCCATGCCAAAAACTCTCAAAAACCTTCGAGGGTTCCTTGGACTAACAAGTTACTATAGAAGATCTGGAAAGGTTATGGTAGCATAGTAGCTCCACTCACTGCATTGCTAAAGAAGGATGCTTTCCATTAGAATGATGATGCCACCAAAGCATTTGAGAAACTAAAAGTAACTATGTGCACCACTCTAGTTTTGGATACTCCAGACTCCTTACAGACATTCACTATTGAATGTGATGCTTCTGGGTCTGGATTGGGGGTAGTACTAATGTAGGGAGGAAGACCCATTACATTTGAAAGTCATCAATTCAAAGGTAAGAATCTATAAAAACCTATTTATGAGAAAGAAATGATGGCTATTCTTCATGTAATTAAATAATGGAGGCCTTATCTGATGGGTAGACACTTTAAGGTGAAAACGGATCATGATAGTCTCAAATACTTTTTGGAGCAAAGATTATCATCTGAGGAACAACAAAAATGGGTAACCAAAATGTTGGGCTATGATTTTGAAATCATCTACAAGAAGGGTAAAGATAATGTAGTAGCAGATGCACTATCCAGATGGGATGTATCCATAGAAGCATTACTTTGTGCAATGTCCATGTTGCAAACAGATTGGGTGGATGAAGCTAGGTTAGAATGGGAGCAAGACAAGGATACACAGGTTCTGATTTAGAATCTCCAACAAAGTAATTTATCCTCTAACAAATTTGAATGGAAAGGTAATGTCCTATGGTATAAGGGTAGGTTATACTTGTGCAAAAATTTAGAGCTTAAGCATAAGATTCTTGCCGAGTTGCATGCATCTCCAATTGGGGGACACTTAGGGTTCTTGAAAACTTATCATAGAATTAAGAAGAATTATTTTGGGAAGGACTCAAGGGAGATGTACAAAAGTTTGTGTAAGAATGCTTGATATGCCAACAGAATAAAGGCAAAACAATTAAGACCCCAGGTCTGTTACAATCGTTAGCAATTCCTAGTCAAAGGTGGGAGGAGGTTTCCATGGATTTCATCACTGGGTTGCCTTGTTCTGAAGGTAAGAATGTTATTTTGGTCATTGTGGATAGGATTACCAAATATGCCCATTTTTGTGCTCTCTCACACCCATTTTCAGCAAGTACAGTAGCGGTTATTTTTATGGAAGCAGTTCTCAAATTACATGGAACCCCAAAAATAATTGTAAATGATCATGATCCTATTTTCACTAATAATTTCTGGACTAAACTATTTTCTTGTTTGGGTGGTCAGCTAGCTCATAGCTCATCTTACCACCCCCAACCTGATGGACAAATTGAAGTGGTTAACAAATGTTTAGAGGGCTATCTCTGTTGTTTTGTATCAGATAAACAAGAACAATAGGTGAAATGGATACCACTTGCAGAATGGTGGTATAACACATCTTTCCATACCTCTTCTAAAATGTCTCCATTTCTAGCACTATATGGTTACCATCCACCTTCCATCACTTCTTCATTAAAGGTGCACACCAAGGTTTGAGATGTGGAAGATCACATTCAACATCAACAAGAGGTTTTGGCTAGTTTGAAAGAGAATTTGGCCTTAGCAAAAAATAGGATGAAGCAACAAGCAGATCAACACCATAGTGAGCAAAATTTTGAGGTGGGTGACTAGTTATTTGTTCATTTGCAGCCTTACAAGTAGATGTCCTTAAAGCAAAATAAAAATGACAAAAAACTTACTCCTAAGTATTATGGCCCTTATCAGGTTCTACAAAAAATTGGAAGTGTGGCTTACAAGCTCGAGTTACCTCATTCATCTCACATACACCCAGTATTTCATGTTTCCTGTTTGAAGAAGGTCATTGGATAGAAAGTTTTTGCCCAAACAGAGCTCCCAGAACTAGATGAAGAAAGAGGAGTCATTTTGGAACCATAAAGATTCTCCAAACATGTACTAAGAGGTTGAGAACCAGAGAGATTAGGGAATATTTGATCAAGTAGAAAAATTAGAGCAGTGAAGATGCAACTTGGGAAGGTGAAGATTTTTTGCAACATCCAGAGTTGTTCAACGTTGAGGACAATGTTTGTTTTAAGGGGAAGGGCATGTTATGCCCCTAACCTATCACATGTATGAGGATAGTATTAGTTGACTTATGGCTTACTTATCCTTATTTGATGTTATATTACATTTATCTATGCTTTCTTTTGATTAGTAGGTCGGCCTATGGAGTAACCATGGCCTAGATAGACTATATATAAGAGGTAGTGGGTAATCATTTATCATCATATTGTGAATTATGCTCTTATTAAAGCTTGTGGAGGTTGCCCCCTCAAAGTGGCTTATCTATTATCATATATTTGGATATATTTCAGTCATATTTGGATATAATTATGTTATTATACTTAATTATTGAAGTAATTTCATCACATAGATCTTTCAAAATGCGTTGGACCCTGTATAACTGTGTTTTTGGCATGTCATCCTCAATTGGCACTGTTGCATCACCAGAGTTGATGCAGGATAAATGGTCTAGCCCCAATTTCTACTTCCTAAGTTTAAATATAATGAAGAATTAGAACTCCTAAAAAAGAATAATTGATCTGCATATTCGCCCATGTAAAATTAGCTTGTTCATGATGTACTTAAGTGTCTCATGATCTATGAAAAAGATGAATGGGGTTGCAAAAAAATTGTAAGGCATAAACCATTGCTAATGCCTCGTGCTCAGTGGCGGTGTAATTCTGCTCTACCTACATTAATTTACTACTTGAAAATGAGATGGGGTGGTCCATCTTACCTTCATTTGGTTGTGCTAATATGGCATCAATGGTAGAGCCTAACGCATCGATATGGACATGAAAATCAATAGTCCAATTTGGAAATTGTAAAATTGGTACACTAGCCAACTTCAACTTCAATTTTTCAAAGGCCTCCTGTTGTGCATCATCTAGTAGAATGGGTCATCCTTGAGCAAGAGCTCCTCGAGAGGCACTATGATCTTTTCATATCTCTGAATGAACCTCTTGTATTAGCCACAATGACATAGAAAGGCATGAATGTCTTTCTACGTTGAGCGAGTTTGGAGCTGGATTATTATGGCTATCTTCACCGGATCAACAAGCAAATTATCCTTACAGATGAAGTGCCCGAGTAATATCCTAAATAGAATTACAAAGATGAAATTTTTCAAATTTAAGGAGATCCATAGCTACCTACACCTCTCAAACATGAGGCACAAATTGTCATAGTGATCTTTTACAAGACTATATACATTCTAGTCATTAAAATATACTTAGAGGAACTTATAGATAAACTCCTTAAAGGCAATGATCACTACCCTAAATAATATGGCTAATGCATTCTTACACCCAAAGGGCATTACATTGTAATGCAAAATAAGTCCATTCAGTTGTAAAGGTTGTCTTAGGATTATGCTCCTCCTTGATCTGCACCTGATGGTAGCTTGAAAACCCATCAGTGAAAGTGTAGATTTCATAGCCTATGACTCCATCTAAGACCTCATTAGTGAACGGGGTCAAGAATGGATCATTGATGCAAGTAGAATTCAACATCCTATAGTTGACATAGATTTGTATGCATCCATCCTTCTTGATGTTGATGACCATCAGGCTCACCCATTCAAATTCTTACACTAGATAGATGACACCAGTGGTCAACATTCCATCAATCTTCATCTTTACCTTGGTGCAAATATTAGGATTCATCTGATATGGGCTCTTCTTGATTGGCCTTATTCCATCCACTAACTTGATGCTCATTTTTCCAAGGGAAGGGTGGATGCCCTTCTTGTTCTTATAGTTACGTGGGTACAAGTCTTGAAATTCTTTCAAGAGGTCTACCATTTGCCATCTTAGATTCAGACTAGTAAGTGCCCATAGTGACAAATATTCGACTCACCTTCTGCTTTGATATCGACTTTAGTGGTCTTGAGTGGTTTTTGGTAGGGTTCATTTCTCTCCTAATGAGAGTCCTCAACTTGCCTTGTCCCTTTTGATGTTTCAATTTGAAGATGCATTGGATCTTTGTCATCTAGGGTGTTATCATCCACAAGATGCACAAGCTTTTATCTACCCATTAGAGCCTTCCAATTGTGCTCTTTCTAGGGCTCATCATTTTCTTTGTTTGAGTCACTATTGAGAGCCATCTCCCCAAATAACGTCAAGAGTGCTAGTCCTTCCTCCCTAAACATTTCTTTCAAGAACTCTCTAAAATTGTAGTGTCCTCAAACACTACCCTGCAGATGACCTGCAATGGCTCTAGTAGCTCTAAGTTTTATGAAGAAAAGAAAAAGGTGTGCACAAACCTCTCCTTGAGAATCTCCCAGTTTCCTTTCTCATGACGTGTCTCATTTACAATGTACCATGCTCATGCCCAAGTTATCATGATCATGGCTTGTTACAGGTCATCCTTTTTCGAGGTAGGGTCAAGATATGACACAACTTTTGGATTTGACCATGTTACATGTTTAGTGCAGCTTGAGTCACCATACTCCAAATGCAGATCTTAGTTTGATGCAGTGGTTGGTTGAGTGGTTAACCCACTCCTTATTATGGCCTATACCTTGGATGAGTCCTTACAAGTTTTTTGTGGCTTAGGGGCCCATTTTTATTCTCTGGAATCACACCTAACCATTGCATCACCTCTCTCTGTGCTACGCTGACCTTGAGTTATCTTCTTATACAAGTTTGGTCATTCTTTGATTGCATGTGGTCCTTAATAATACCTACACATTGGGTGCATGGAGTAGTCATGCTAATAATGTTCAATTGACCCACACTTATATAATGATCGTGATGGGAATCTTCCTCCACTACATCCTCCTCGTCCATCATGCCTCGTTGGTTACCAAAGCCTATATTGTTCTAGCCATAACCTTCATTGCCTTGACCCACCTGATCATCACCTGACTCATGCCTCTTTCCATGTTATGACACATCTCATCGATGACTCTATAATCTGATGTTGAATGCGTATAAGTATCACACATTTTACAATAAATGGTAGTGTTTACTTGGCTAGTGCACTGCAATAAGAGGTAGTTTCAAGAGTCATGCAACCCATGACAAACTTCACAGTTGAGGAGAGTGCAAACATTTCTTCTTAGGTATTTTTTCCTATTATTCCCCTCTATCTCATAGTCAGTAAATCATAACCCATTGCAAGTGTCATATGTTAAACCAGTGGTCAGCTTCTGTAGCTGGGAGGCCATTGATGCAATTTTCACCTCCATGAATGCGATGAACCCCATATCGATGTTTCCTACCACCTCAGCCTAAAGCATAGATTTAGGCACTTCATGGGAGTCTGTGAAGGTTTTCATATACAATGCACATCTGAAAGGTACTAATAAGCCTCTAAAAAGCCATTGTGCATGTTGGAAGGGTTGAATGTCATATGGAAGCTTAGAGAGAAGAATTTTAAATCATGAATCACATAGGCACACACTCTCAAATAACCCTTGGTTGATATTCTTGAGTGCCATGATGCTCTGTTCCTCAAATTTAGGGATATCAAACTCTTTCAAGAAGGTTTCCTTTAGCACATTATAGTCAACCATAGTCTGATTCAAATCAAATTTTTGATACTATGTATGGGCACGATCTAGCAGGGTGGTTATGACCTAGGTTACTTTGTACTCACGTTGAGTGATACCCTAAGTACACCATTATAACTCAAACTTCAACATATGTTATGCGGCATTCTCTACACCATGATACTCAAACAAGTGCATCGTTATCTCGTAGTAGACTTGCTGAGGGGGTGGCACTAGGTTTTAAGATGTTTGTCTCCTTGTGTTTATATTGGAGGTGGACCTCCAGTGACTCTAATTATAGGTTGGGGTGTTGATCTTGACATTATTGGCTATACTATCAAACTCATCAATGTAGTACCACTCACTTGTGGTGTTGTGACACTCCCTATGGGCTATTGCCCAGTTGGCACAATAGACATTCTCTACACAAGAATGATTATGCTTGTGTTCAGAGTTCTTAGATTGGTGCTTGCTAAATTCATCGTATCCTCACTTAGTTATTTTTAGGGAATCACTTCCTCAATCACAAACTCTTGTTCCAAATCTTGAATCTTATTATTAAAGTCTACATTGATAATAGGTTCAGTTACCATTCTTCTATCTTTTGATTGGGAATCTAGTGCATAAGCTTGTGCTTCAAGTTCAAAGGGGGTAGGTTCTTTTGACGTGATCTCAAGTGCCACATCTTGTAGAAAACCACTGCATCCTACACCCAACTATTGAGTCTGGTCTCTTGCTTCTCCATCTCTCTTTTCACACTACTGCAATTCAAGGGATCCTTCCCCATGCCCTTCCCACTTGATATGGGTCTTCTCAGCACTTTTAGGTTCTAAATCCTCCATCAGCTTATACCTTTGCTTACTATATTTTAGCCTCTATAGCTCTCAAGTGTCAAGTTTTTCATCATCCATCTCACCTTACCTACACTTCCCTTTCTCACCTTCTATGTTTTCCCATATGTGCAAGGACTTTAGCCTTCCATTCTTATGGTTTCTATTCCATAATCTACCAAAAGCTTCTTCAGTCAGTGTTGAGCCCTCTTATGAATGCACCCCTTGGTTCATAAATAAACTCATACTCTACATCATTCACCAAGGTCTCCGCTTCTGCTCTCAATAGCTCAGTCTTCATTCTTCACCCTCTCATTTTCATAGTGGGTCCCAGATTAGCATGAACCTTCAAAAATATCATCCTGATAGGTGTGGGAGGTTCATCAATTAGCCAAGAAGAGATCAATGAAGGAGCAGGGGCTCCACCTCCTTAGAATCACCCTCCAAAGGGATCACTCAATCATGAGCTAGCAAATAAGGAGGGTGGAAAATCTTGTCATGGTTACGCCATCTAAAATCTTGATCCCAATCCCCATCCTTTTCCATACCTAAAGGTCGATTCAAGCAGAGTCCCCTTGAAACCTAGAAGGGAATTTTGTTATCTGATGTCCAGGGAGGCTACAATGGAAGCAATGAAAAGGAAGACTTTTTTAATTTATAAAATGGGTCCATTTTCCTTGAGAGAGAATGGTCACTAAATGAAAAATTAGTTTGGTGAAATCTTTAAGAGCACAAATTCTAACAAATCTACAACCCCAAGAGGAAACATCCACATTCATAGAAGAACCCATTATATCCACTAGTTTTTTGATGCTCTCCTTACAAAAAATAGGTGTAAGATTATAGAATCTAAGCCACATAGGATTCATTGTAATTTTTGCCTTTCCCAGGTCAAAAAAGGGAGACCGCAGGCAAAAACAAAATCATAATTTCTTGAAGAACCAAGGACCATTATCCAGCCAGAGAAGCAATGTAATTCTAGTTCTTGGAGGCCCATGTAATTATTTCATAAGTGGAAATGTAGGACCCCACACACTTTCCAATCATGGATTTACACCCAATCTCTTCCTCCATTTCTAAAAATGTCTCCTTACAGAGTTCTAAAACAAAGGGTTCCATAGAAAACACAACAAAAGAATCTCCAAGTTTAAATGCTCTAGCAGGGGGATGGAGACACATCTTAGAAGCATAGGGGAACCAGCATCTTATCCCAAAGCGATCTAGGACTTGAAAAAGTCACTGCAAACATGAAAAGGATTGGATCCATTTTTACATCTTGCATAAATCCACCATTGTTTGGAGTTAGTTGTTGGATCGTCCAAACCAGGAGGTGAACCGTTCTGCACCTGCAATAAATAATCCCCAGCTAGGACCTATAAATATTTAACACCATTGGTTGCTAAAGTAGGAACAAATTCACCATCTAGCTGAGTCTCCACTTCCACTACAAATTGATTTATTATTTTTCATAAAAGGGGATGAAATCATAATGGAAGAAGTAACCACCGTAGCATAGGATGAAACATCTCTTTCTTTTCCTAATTGAAAACCACACTTCTTACTATTGGCTTTGGTCTTTGAGGGTTTAACTACAGCCACCTTCAGACTACTAGAGTTCCTTGTTATTTACCACTTGGGATTTACGTGCATTGGCAAGGTCTAGTCTCAATCCCTTAGGAATTACAGGTCTAGAGTTCCTTCTGACTATATCCCTTAGGAATTACAAATTTTGGATTTGTGGGTGATCTCATATTCCATTGAAGTAGCAAAGCATAGAAGCAGCATAGCACTGACCAATCATAGAAGCAACATAGTAGACATATGGCAAAATATGATGGAAGAGAGAATACAGAAGAGCACGAAAGCAGTAGCACCACTTTATCATTCAGTCATTGTGCACCATCCCACCTAATTGGATCAGAGGTTTGAGACCAACTGTAAGTCTCTCTATTTGAATTTATTTTCTGCTTTGTTCATGGGCTCTTTTTACTCAACTAGGTCTATGAAAAATATTTTCTATTTTCTTAGAAAGTAGACCATCACCGACCTGTACCAAAAAATAGAGATGTATTTTAGTGAAGCTGAGAAGGGGTTTACCAGTTAGTGAAGCTAAGAACATAAAGTGCAGAGTGTAGAGTGTAGATTGTGGATGGTAGAGCACAAAATGTAGACAGTGGTAGGTAGTGGTACATAGTCAAACCAGATCAGTCAGTCCAGAACAAAAAACAATCGCCAAACCTTAGTTAACCTTTTAAACTGCCCTTGATAGTCACCACAATTTGTGGTGTGTGTCTGACTAAAAAATGATGCTGCATGTAATGTTAGAAAAATACCACTCAAAAATTTTCCATTTACTACAATAGCGACTAATTCTACCGCTTGGACATCAAAAAATGTGACTCTCACTTTTTTCTTTGTCAGCACTTTTTTCCACTCCTACATGAAAAAAGGAAATCTAAGCTTCAAAACAAGGGTGGGACCAGATGATAGAGATCACAGGCTATAGCATTGCCCCGGTAGACTCAAGAAACCTAATGGAAATTAGAGAGAGACTCGAAACTTTAAATAGCTCTATGTAGACAAAAATTCCAACCTCGCTAAGAGCTAACACAAGGAATGAGGAAACAATAATAGAGACTTGGGGAAGTAGGAACATCTAGAAACCTATGATGGAGAATTTAATGTAGAGGGGGTGTATTATATCGTTTAATCTCTCACTGCACTTCCCTGTTGATCCCTCTAGAAAACTCCTTTATTCTAGCCTTTTTGCTCAGGCAGGAGAAACTAGATATGCTTGGGCTTATGTGGTAGGGCACCCTCATGTCAAAACTTAAAGAATAGGAGAACAATGCATCTATGTAAATGTGAAGCAATACAATGGGATATTAAGGCACAAAAAAATAGAATTCAGAAACTTGCAAGAAAGGGAAATTTCACAACCATCTATCCCAAAAGTGTAATCAGGACCTTGGGAAGCATAATAGAAAATCAACAAACATGAGAAGAGCAAACTGAACAAGATAAAGGAAAAGGGAAGGATAACCCAGTGTCTCGATTAGGAGAAGACACGAAGAAAACTATAGACATAAATCAACTAGTAAGGTCTAAAGTTAGGACTGAAGGTAGTCATAATCACAATGATACCTATAGTCCTAACACAACACCACTAATGTGGTCATCAAAATTGTATGTCAATGAGCTAATGATCTTGAAAAAAAGACTCCAGTCCCTCAATAAAAGAAGCCAAGTCGAGGATAACAAGTGGAATGAAGTAATAGAAGCTAAGAGGATACTAATCAGGGAAAATGAGATGCTTAAAGAGTAGGTAAATAAGCTTCAACATTCCATGGCAAGAGGTGAGCTAGAGCTAAGATAAATAAGCAACTACTAGACCAAAGGAAAAAAGAAGAGGAAGATAAGATACAAGAGGTGGAAGGAAGTAAGGACTATCACTTAAAAAGGATCCAATTAATGATGGCCAGCATGGAGATAAGAGAAAAATAGCTAAGAGAATAAATAGATGAGGCTAAATCCTGGTCTCAAGTGGTGAAAGGACCTTCAGACACGCAAAGAGAACTCATAGAAAAATAGGTCAGAAACTAGATAAGGGAAGAGAAGGACAAAAATGATAGAGCTGTCAATATCATTATAAAAGGACTAAAAGATTATGGTGAGAAGGAAATCACGAAGGAGTTGGCAAGAGACTTTTTTAATGATCAAATTCAATGGATAGGAGTCATACAATAAGTAAACAGGATAGGAAGATGGATAGGAGGAGGCAAAAATAGGCATGTGAGAGTCACCTTGAAGAACATAGAGGACAAAAATAGGATACTAAGGAATAAAAGATTCTTTAAAGGCAAGCAAATTTACATTGATGAGGACCTTACTATAATATAATAGGAAGAAAGGAGGAAAGAGTGGAAGAAAGTAAAGGTGGTAAGAGATGTAGGATGATGGGCTTGGATACAAAATGGTAAAACTCAAATAGATGATAGAGTGTCACATAGGAAATAGGAATTTGGACCCCCCCAAGAGTATCTAACAGTAGTAAGTTGGAACTACAGAGGATATCCATGGAGAAGAGGACATAGATTGGGGCCCATAGTAGAAGGAAAGGATGTCACCATCCTTATCGAGACTCGTGAACATGATGGGTGTAGGATTCCATATTTTAAAGGGTATAAAAAGACATCAGTGTGGAATGAAAGAACTGATAGTGGCAAGGGACACAGTGGAGTGGTAGTCCTAATTAAAGAGGAATGGGATAGTTTCGTAAAAGTGGAGAAAGAAGATCCAAACAAGAAGTTCATATGGCTTAAAATTACAGAAAATCAAGTCACAAAAAGGATGGTAGCATGATACTTTGCACCAAAGGGATCAAAATTTTATAAGAAAAATAATCTAGACCATGAAGATCCATTTGCAGCTCTAAAGAAAGACATTTCTATTTTTAGTAACATGGGACAAATAGTAATAATTGGAGACTTTAATGCAAGAAATGCAAACAATCAAGCTCTCAATATGAAAAACAACAACATAGAGAAAGATAAACCCCTAACATTAGAGGAAGAGAATGACCAACTTTGGGACAGGGTCTCACAAGATAGCAAAGGTACAATCTCACACTTCAAGGCTAAACTCTTAGGGCTTTGTAACTCTTACAACATGGTCATCTGCAATGAGATGAGAGCATGGCTTGAATCAGGAAAAATCACATGCAAAATGTTTAATAGCCAAAGTGTAGTAGATTATGTCATTTGTTCATAGAGCTACACCTCAAATTTGATGGAGGTTGTGATTGGAGACAATGTATTAGAGCTAAAATCAGACCATAATCCAATTCATATTAAAGTTCACATTATCATAAGGATACAACAAGAAGAGTAAGTCCACTTTTGCCAAAAGAAGGATATTCCCCAAGGTAAAATCCTTCTAAATCATGAGAATCAAGAAATATTTAAAGCCACAATCAAACAATTGCTCAGAGATCACGAAGAAGAAAAAATCTAACATAAAGAATCAATTTCCCAAAGAGAACATGATGATTCCCCTAATGCACAAGGCCTTAAATGGTTGTAAGAGAGCTAGACCCAAGAGAGAAACACGAAATACTTTTCTGACAAACCCATGGTTTGACGAGGAATGCAAGATAGCAAAAAGAAATTTGTGAAAGAGAACTATGGACAAAGAACATAAGAAGGAGTATGCAAATATGCTACAAAACAAGAAAGAGAAGTATGTAAATAGCAGAAGAATAGAGCTGATTGCCCTAAAAAAAAATAGCCCTAAATTTTTTTGAAAAGAGTTACGTCAAAAAAATAAATAAACAAAAAACAATATTGCTAGAAACCAATGGCTTGAGTATGTGAAGTTGCTATATGAGAGGGACCAAGATAAATATATACCCCCAATAATCTATGTGAATACAAAACTTTTCAACACCGAAGACGTCATTCAAGGCATAAAACAATTAGCAAGTGGGAAAGCTCAGGATATTGATGGGCTGTAAGTGGAGTACTTAAAGTGGGGTGCTGAAGTACTGGCACCTCATATCAAACACATATTCAATAGGGTCATCCAAGAGGGCTTCCCGAAAGAGTGGACGGTTACTGTGGTTATCCCTATCTTCAAAAGCGGGGATACCAATAACCCATCAAATTATCATACTATCATGGTTAATCCCCTTCTTGGTAAATTCTTCAGAAGCATGATAGAGCGTAGAATCAGTAGGTGAGTAGAAAAAGAAGGAAAAAGAGCTAAAGGCCAAGCTAGATTTAGACTAAAGCACTCTACTATTGATCATGGAGCTACACTTAGGTTCTTGATTGAAAAAATATGAAACACTTAGGGAGATGAGGCCTTTTATTTCTTTGTCAACTTCAAAAAAGCCTTTAACACAGTCCCCCATGACAAACTTTGGAATATAATGAAGGAGCTGGGGGTTTCAGATGAGCTTAGAGTGGTTATCCATAGATTATATGAGTAATTAAAGGCTAAATTCAGAACTAGTGATGGAATGTCATAGTGTTTTGATAGTGATATAGGCATCAAGCAGGGCTGCCCATTTTCACCAAATTTATTTGGACTGTACATTGATAAATTATAAGAGTGGTTAAATAAATATAGTGGGGAGGGGATTCAACTAGCTAAGTATGTTATAAAACTGCTTCTTTATGTGGATGACCTCATTTTAATTGCCAAAATAGCTAGCAGCTTGAGGGAACATTTGAGAGCACTTGAAAATTTCTGTCAAGAGGTTAGAATGTAGGTGAACACAAGCAAAACCAAAGTAATGATCTTCTATCTAAAAAGAAAAAAGAAACAATATACCTTTACCTTTGAAGGCAGATCGTTAGAGATAGTCGAGGAGTATAAGTACCTCAGGCTTGATTTTCACCACAAGCTCAACTAGGAAACATGTAGAGCAAAAAGAATCTAAGGAGGATGGAAAGTGTTGTACTCTCTTCAAAATAGTTGTAGGATTATGGAGTTATGGGATTGGAAGACCAAGAGAACACTCTTCAATTTGTTGGCTATCCTGATGATCCTCTACGAGTGTGAAATTTGGGTCAGCAGTATGTCAGATTAGAAATGGAAATAGATAGAGAGAATCCAGAAACACTTCATCATAAGTAGTCTCAAAGTCAAGAATTCAGTGCCGTATGAGATCCTACTTTCCAAAATGGGGTCCTTCCCTCTAGAGGCATCGGCGATGATATGGTTACTAAGCTACCTCAAGAAGATTCAAAACATGAAGAAGCACAAGTGGCCTAGACGAATTATAGAGGAAGAGCTAACTAGAAGAAAGAACACTTGGAGGAAGTAAAATGACAAATGGGTAAAGAGGTGGGATATTAGTATGCATGAGTGCCCAAATAATAATGAAGAAATAAAAAAATATGTAAGAATAAAATTCATGTGCATCATGTGGACAAAATAAATGGGCCGTAAAAAGGAATACTACCTCAAAGAATTCAACCCCACAGGTGATCTTGAATAAAAAGCCTATATAGGAGCAGACATTAAGTGGAAAGTGAAAATGTTGATTTCCCAACTTAGGATGAGCTCTTATCATCTTAGGTGTGAAATGGGTAGATGGCTAACTCCTAAAGAGGACTGGGAGGAGATAATATGCCTCTTTTACAATAAAGGCATCGTGGAGATGGAACGACACTTCCTCTTGAAATGTGAGGCATACAAAGACATCTAATATAATTATGGTGAAACTTTGAAAATTGACAACCTGGACACCCTGTTTTAAGTGACAAGGCTGGGTAATATGATGAACCTCGTGATCAAACTTCATAGTAGAAGGGAAGATCTCAAGAAGGAAGTTTAAGGAACTTAGGGAGCATTTTTGTCACTGAGGTCTTGTTTTTATGTGGATGTACAAGACTGATGGGTCCCATAGGTTGTTGTGATCTCGTGGAAGTTATTAAAATCCTTCATTCATTCATTCATTCAATCATAGGTCATAAGTTTGAATGGTGAAACACGCTAAAAACATTTGGACATTGTTTAAAGTAAATAGAAAGAAAAATTATTGTTAACTTTAAGGAGGTTTCATAAGCCAGATTGGTCTGGCTTGGCTCTGATATTCACCCCAAAAAAAATAAAAATAGAAATAATAAATAAATAAATAAAAATAATCGTTACTTGTAGAAGTTGGCAATTTTCTTTCTAGAATAATTGGATTTAACCGTAGTAGATTTTTGGCAGGGTTATATTACTGTAAACCAAAAAAAAATCTATAAAGAGGTTAAAATTTAAAATATATTAGTAAAAAAAACACTTCTTTAAAATGTATAGCTGTAAAAAACTTTCAACAATTTTTCAAGAAGGTTAAAATCATTCTGCTACAAATAGCCCTGAAATTTAAGCCAACCCTTTTTTTTTAATAGAATACCAGGTGAAAACAATAGATAGGCCTAACTACTGCAAAAATAAATTTGACTGCCACATGGCAACTCTCTTATTTTACCTAGAGTCACCCAATGTTCCTTTCTATAATTTCTACCCAATCAATACCAACTAATCAACACACTTAATTGGTACAAAATCATAGAATGGACAAGTAAATGATAGATAATACAAACCTCATGTTGTGAGGAAGAAATATGAAAATATAATAGATAAACCCTTTGCCTGAAGCTAACTTCCTGCTTGGAAATTTGTATATAACCATTGATATCTTGGATGAAAGGAGGTTGCATATCTTGGACACCACCTTATTGCTCCATATGGGAAGTTAGTTATATGAAACAAGGTTGCACGTTTTGGACATCACTTTAGTTGGGTTTTATTTTAAATATAGATGGGAATTATCTAATTTAATTTTTTTATCTTTTTGCATAATGTTACAATTTTATTACATATATAGAAAGGAATGTATTCAGATATTAACTAATCAAAAATTAAATATAGTGTATATAGATGATTACAATAAAATGTGGTAAGTTGTTATTTACATTGAAATATTTATATTAGTAAAAAATATATATAGTAAAGTTATAAAGATTAAAAAATAACCTCAATTAAATATGTTAAATAAGGAGAGTATCAAAACATTGAACCAAGTATAAACATCACATACTAGAAGCAACATCAAAAAGAAGTGGTAGAAAATCATCTTTGAAAGGAAGTATAATGCATGAAGAAGGCTATCTCTTAGGAGGATATAATGCAACCCACCTATCTCGAGTACTATTTGGAGGACCTAGAGGCACCATAATGCTCCACCCATGAGGTGAAGCCATCATAACACCAGTATGATCACCACCCTGCACTGAAAAGGACCAATGAGATGGTTCAACAAAAGCTTTACCATGCAATTGAGAGCTGAAGAGGAGGGAAGGATCTAAGCAACTCCATTGCCATCTAGGCACCAATGAAGGAGACCCTTAAAACAACATATTCAATGGAACCCTACTCATGGTGCATGGTGCGCTCCACCAATTATTCAGAAGCTCCTGAAGAAGCTAAAACTCAAGTGCAACCTTCTCTGCCTACACTTAGATATGCAACCAAGTAGGATTGATAAAAACAACTTTATTATTAATTGAAAATGATTTATAAAGAGTCTCATTATTTCAAATGGTAGCATTCCTAGATTTTCAAAGCTAAAGGAGGATAATATCTCTATTCACTTTTCAAATAAATGCTATATATGTTGACCACTGATAATGATCTTTAAATAAATCCATCCTCAAATTGGTGGGCTCTAGATGAAAAGGTTGTAATAAATTATGTATCCACTACCAAACTTCATGAGCATGAGGACAAGTCCAGAATAAGTGTTTGAACGTCTAGTGTCAAAAGGAAGCACAATGGCATTAAATCATGTCAATAGTTTTTGACAACTCTGCTAATGATTGAAGCACAATTTACTTTTGATCTCCAACTTCTCAAGAGACTTGTCATGGAATTGAGGTTGAAGACTCTATTAAAGCAATGTGGGTATGTGCATGGAATTAGTGGGCCAAAAGTGGATCTTGAGTGGATATTTTTTTATTGAAAAATGAAAAACTTCAACTTGTATAGATTATTTAAGATATCTACACTCAAAATGTGAAGATGATATACAAAAATGAATTATAGCATTTTGAGTCTAGTTTCTAAAATACTATTTTTTACAAAAAATTGTTAATTATAAGTATGCTACACCCTTAACATTTGGTGTGTCTAGGGATATGTGTGGCTGACTTGTGGCTTACATACCTCTTTTATATTCTTGTTACATTTCTCTATGTTCTTAGTTGGGTCAGCCTATGGAATAAACATGGCTAAGTAGACTATATATAGGAGGTAGTGGTTATTTTTTTATCATCATATTAAGTATTATACTCTTATTTCATTATTGTGGAGGTTGCCCCCTCGAAGTGGCTCTGCTATATTATCTAGTATTTTGCTATGTTGTCAATTATTATTGTGCGATCTCTTATTCTTGATTATTCTATGTGATATATAATTATTTTGTGAAAACATATAAGTAATTTTCTTACAATTGGTATCTTAACTTTGATTTGGACAAGTTTCTTATGGCATTTTTTGTTATCTGGCAAGGTGTCTTCTATGAGCAAAAGGAGCTCAAAACCATAACTTGCAATCAAGGAAGAATTAATTTTTTATGTTAGCATAGTATTGTTCAAAACACTTTTTTGAAAAAAAATATCTAAAAAAAAGTTTGAATTTTTTTTCCCTTTGCACAATTTCAATCATTGGATTCATCTCAACAAGATGATCGCAACTGTATATTCTATGATTACACTTTTTTGGTGCCAAAATTTTTAACCCTAGTGCATAAAATAGTTATTGGATTTAGTTTGGAGAGGTGATCACAATGCTACCATCTCTTAGTACATATTTTTTAGGGCAAAAACTCTCTTAGGGTTTGTGCATGGCAGATCCTATTACTTAAAAAAAGGGGGGGGGGGGGGCAAGAAACTCCTAAGACTCCACTTAGGGATGACATAAAATTTGGAACTTCAGATCTATTGATTTCTCAACTTTAGGGTGACATAAAGAGCTTGGTACGGTAGGATGACTTTGTTACAGTTCAAACTGATGTTTTAGGGATGCATGAAAATATTAATGGGGTGCACACTTAATTACATATGATCACTACATAATTGGATACCATTTCATCTCAATTACAACCAAACAACCCTCCTCTTCATCATTCGGGTCCTCCTCCTCTCAACATTAACAAATTCAATCCTAGTGTGAAATCGATGTTGCCAGAAGTGGACATGTGTAAGTTTGATGGTAAGAATCCTCTCACTTGGATTACCCAAATTGAGAATTTATTTGATCTGCACCAAACTCCTAGTTATTAGAAGGTGATAGTGGTATCTTTGTATCTGGAACTTGAGTAGTTCATTTGGTATCATTGGTTGTGTGCTCAAAAGAAAAAGAATGGTGCTCTTGTTACATGGTCTATTTTCACTGATTAGTTGTTGGCTCATTATCAGGATAATGTCTCTGAGAAATAATTCAGTCAATTAGCCAAATTGCATCAAACAAGAATTGTGAAATATTATATTCATCAATTTTAAAATCTATCCTTATGGGTGAAGACATCACTGAGGAAAATTTGACTGATATTTTTTTTATTGGACTTAAAGATGACATCCAATTGGAAGTTTAGATGTTTAACCCATCATTTGTATCAAAATATATCCCAAAGGCATGCATGGTAGAAGAAAATAGATGGTCAAATGAAAAACTTTCACTATTGGTCATGATCACACCTTTCCAGCACCATCATTTCTTCAACCCACTGATTGACACCTTAGAAAATTGAGAAGAAGAGAGTCAAAGGGTTATGTTATGGTTGTGACAACAAATGGATCAAAAGACATCATTGTGCTAAAAAAAGTTATTTTACATCGAAGGTGCCAATGAGGATGAAGATGATGAGGAGATAATTGGTGGGGATGCAGAATCACCTAAGTAGGAATCTAAAGACTCTCAACCTACTATTTTTTGTCATGCCATTTTAGGTAGTAGTACTTCTCAAACTCTTAAGGTGGTGGGTTTATTTAAGAAATAGAAGGTCACTGTATTGATTGGTTTTGGGAGCACACACAACTTCATCAATATTAAGTTAGCTAATTATTTGAACTGTTTCATTTATCCTGCTCTAGACTTTCACGGCATGATTGCAGATGGTGTTACTATAGTATTTAATAAATTTTCATAGTATTAAAATGACTATGGGAGAATACCTATTGTATTTTCCTATGTTCACTATTCCCATGGGTGGAGCCAACATTATTCTAGGAGTACCATGGCTCATCACTTTAGGCACTATTGAGATGAATTCTAGGAATTATTCATGTGCTTTCATTCTGAGGGAAAGACATTTGAGCTAAAGGGATTAAGGGCTAAATCTTCAAAACTTGTTAGCTCCCATCAAATGATCAAGATTATCTAAAAAGATGCTGAAGGATTTGTAGCTCACTTATTTTCCATTGAATTCCAACCAACTTAGCCATCTACACCTCCTAATATGCAATAAGTGATTGACGATCATTCTATTACTTTTGATGACATGTCAAAAAGACTTCCACCTAGTTGTATGCATGATCATGCCACCAAACTTATTCCTGATAGTACACTACCCAACATCAGGCCATATAGGTATCCCTATGCTCATAAAAATATAATTAAAAAATAGATACAAGAGATGTTGGATGTAGGAATCATTCACCACAACTAAAGCAAATATTATTCACCAGTTGTCATGGTGAGAAATAAATATGACAGTTGAAGGATGTGTCCTAATTACAAAGAGCTCAACAAGTACACTATTAAAGATAAGTTTCATATTCTTGTCATTGATGATTTGATAGATTAATTTAATGGTGCTCTTTAACTTACCAAGTTAGATCTACATTCTGGGTATCATCAAATATGGATCTGTGATGAATACATACCCAAAACAACTTTCAGAAGTCATGAGGGCCATTATGAGTTTATGGTTATGCCTTTTAGTCTAACAAATACATCATCCACCTTTCAGAGTTTGATGAATACTATTTTTAGGCCATTTTTGAGGAAATTAATTCTAGTGTTTTTTGATGATATCCTTATTTACATTAAAAATTGGGAAGACCATTTGCAACATATGAAATATGTACTCTAAATTCTAAAACAATATTAATTATATGCCAAACCTTCCAAATATACTTTTGGAGCTCATGAGGTTGAGTATTTGGGTTATATGGTTTCACATGGAATGAAAGTGGATCCTAAAAGAATCCAAACAATGGTGGATTGGCCAGTTCCTAAGACACTTGAGTAACTCAGGGGATTTCTAGGGCTAACTGGTTACTATCACAGGTTTGTCAAAAATTATGGTAGCATTACAACCCCACTCATCTTTTTGTTGAAGAAAGACTCCTTCCAGTGGACTGATACAGTGACTAGGGCATTTTAAAAATTGAAATTAGCTATGTGCACCACTTCAGTGTTGGCTATTGCTGATTTTTCTAAGACTTTTGTGATTGAATTATCAGAGTTGTTGCCAAAATATGGATAATGTGAGTGCAATGGAGATGTGATCACATGAGTTGAAGCAAGTGCACACCACATAGATGCTAAAGCAATTTGAAAATAACATAATAAGATAAATTGCACAAGATAAAATGGAGAAAACCAAAAATCTGATTAACATGAGATGGCCAAAGTGAGGAATACATATAGGAGAGTATGTAACTCCTCCATAAAAGGTGGACAAGGCACCCCAAGAATAGACTGTAACTCCTCCATGAAAGGTGGTGACAAGGTGCTAAGAATAGAGAAGTAACTCCCATCAAGGGAGTTACTTATGACATTCTTATGATACCTATGACACATCTATGACACACACCTCCACATAAGCTAGCATATCCCACAAATGTAGGAAAAATCCATGTGTGCACAAGAAATACAATTTCCCTAATTAAAAAATAAGGAAAAATAAAAACCTACACTAATACCCCCCCCATAAGCGTAGCTTAGGTGGGCAGTGTGGAAATATAAGATGGGTCCTGGCAACTAGGCCTGATGAGGTACCCATGTACAAATGCAATCTCCCTTAAGATAGAGAAAAGGAGAAAACCCGTAGGAAAAAACTCCCCCCTCCCCGCAAAAGAGAGACATAAAAGAAAATAAGAGGCTAGAAGGCCCCCCTGAAGATGATGCTACTACAGATGTGGACTGCACCCCAAGAAGAGCTCATAGATGAATGAACTTGCTCTCAGTGAAAGGTTTGGTAAAGATGTCTGCAACCTACTCTGAAGACTGGCAAAATATCAATTCAATGACCTGATTATGAATAAGCTCTCGAATGAAATGCATGTGAATCTCTATGTGCTTGGTCCGCTGGTGCTGAATTGGATTCTTGCAAATTTGAATGGTACTCTAGTTATCACAATAAATGATGGTGGGCTGCCTGATAAGAATGCCAAACTTAAAAAGTATCCCCTAAAGCCAAATAGCCTCAGTAGCTACATTAACAGCTCCCCTATACTCTGCCTCTGTGGATGATATAGCAATAACATTTTGCTTCTTGCTAGTTGAACTGATAAGACCAAAACTTAGAGAGAAACTGTAACCAGAAGTGGACTTGCGAGTCTATGAATCACCAGCCCAGTCTAAATATGTATATCCAACCAAGTCAACCTCTATGCCAAATCTGTAATGAATCTCATATCTATGTGAACCCTATATGTAATGTAAGATCCTCTTAGTTGCTTTCCAATGCAACTCATGAGGTTCTTGCATGAATCTGGAGACAAGTCCCACTATATATGATATGTCAGGACTAGTGTGATTCAAGTATATGAGACTACCAACAAGTTGTCGATACCAAGTGGCATCAACCAATGGTGAAGAACAATCAGCGTCAAGCTTGACTCCTGATAGAAAGGGAGTTAGAGATGGCTTGCAATCATCCATGTGAAACTGAGCCAATAAGTCAAGAGCATACTTAGGCTGTGCAAGAGAAATCCTTAAATCTGACTGTGAGATCTTGATGCCAAAGAAGTAGTGTAACAAACCCAAGTCTGACATTTCAAATCTATCTTAGAGATATGCCTTCACCACTGCAATAGCTAATGAAGAACTCCCAGTGATCAAAAGGTCATCAAAATATAGAACCAAAATCAAGAGTGAATCATCATGCCACAAGAAGTAGACATTGGGATCAGAATGGCACCTAGTAAAACTTGCTATGAGAAGGAAGGAATCCATCTTGGCATACCAAGCCTGAGGGGCCTATTTAAGGCCATAGATAGATTTCCTAAGTCTGCATACTAAGGAAGAATCTTGAACAAATCTTGGCAACTGCTCCATATAGATCTCCTCCTCTAGGTATTCGTGAACAAAGGCACTCTTCACATCCATTTGATGCACATCCCAACCATGTGTTGCAACAATATCCAAGGTGAGATAGATAAAATTCATCTTTGCAATGGGTATAAAGGTCTCTGAGTATTCAAAGCCTGCCACCTGTGAGAAACCCTTGGCAAACAATCGTGCCTTGTACTTATCAACCGACCCATCTGCTGCAAACTTGGTCTGATATATCCACCTACATCGAACCATCTTTCTTCCCTTAGGAAGTGAAGTCAAGTCCCAAGTGTGATTTTTTATTAAGGAATAATATTCTTCCTCCATAGCACTATCCCACTCAGGTACCCCCGATGCTTCTCGAAAAGTTTGTGGATCTAAAATTGTAGAAAAGAAGGCATGTGGATTTCTCTAAATATCCCCCTTAGTACCTCTATCATCTGCAAGATCTCCTACCCAAGTGCCAACACTCTCAAGTGTCTGTCTGGCCCAAAGTGGCTTGGAAGTGGGCGAGTCAAGTGCTAACTCCTAATCCTCTGACTGACTCGAGGTGGATGACTCTGCATCACTGTCCTCACTTTCTAAACTCAAAGAAGAAGAAGAAGATGTCTCTAGCTCAAGAACCTACTATGGTTGATCTGAATCTAATGAGGAATCATCATGAAGAAGTAGATTCGATGAGGGAGAAGAAGTGTCAAGTGTTGAGTCTCTAGGACTCTCTTGAAAATGGACACTTGTCTTGATGAACAACTCATGAGTGACTAGATCTAGAAGGTGATATCCCTTAATACCATCTAGATATCCTACCAAGATGCAAGGTTTGGACTGACATTCTATAGCTTTATGTTTCTTCTTCAGAATGTGGGCCATGGCTGGGGATCCAAAATCCCTGAGGTGATCAACATCAGGTTTCCTTTTATGCCAAGCTTCAAAGGGTGTTATCCCTTTCAAATATTTGTGAGGAACCATGTTTTGAATGTAGCAAGCACAATTGATGGCTTCGGCCCAGTACTGTGGTGCTAAGGATTTGGAGTGAATCATATAACTACTCATCTCTTTCAAGAACCTATTCTTGCATTTTACAACCCCATTCTGTGAAGGACTGTAAGTGACTATGTGCTGCAAATCAATCCCCTCTATGGTGCAAAATTGCTCAAACTTGATGCTGACATACTCCCCTCCATTATCAGTTTGAATAACCTTGATGTATTTCTCACTCTATTTCTCAACAAGAGCCTTGAATTCTAGAAAATTTTCAAACCCTTTAGACGTTTCTTTGATAAAATATATCCATGTGTACCTAGAGAAATCATCAATGAAAGTGAAGATGTACTTGGCCCTTGTAAAAGATGGTTTAGGAAAGGGTCTTAATACATCACTGTGGACTAACTCCAAAGGTTGTGAAGCCCTCCAAGCTCTTCCTTTGTCAAATTTTGCTTCGGGATACTTCCCAAGAGAACACCCCTCACAAAGTCCTTTTGAGAATTGGACACGAGGCAAGCCAATGACCATGTCATTTTTGCAAAGTTGCTCAAGGTAACAGTAGTTAAGGTGGCCAAACCGATCATGCCATAATTTGCTAACTCCATTTGAATGAGTCGGTAATGTTGTTGGAGAAGAATTTGATGCAAAATGTGAGAAGGTGTATAACTTGGCTTGGTGATCTACCCTACCCACTACCACTGTAGTATCACTATGTAACTCCTTGATAGCCACTAAATCTGGTGAAAACTCAACTCTCATGCCCCGACCAATGTGAGTGGTTTGGTACACTGATAGGAGATTGGTTGAAAGAGAAGGAACACTTAGAACACTATTGAATGTTCCTCCTTCCATTTCAACTAACCCTTTCCCTGCAATAAAAATTGAAGTCTCATCACCCAAATTAATTGAAGTCTTGCTACAAGGCTCTAACGATAAAAAATCAACTAGTGAAGAGCCCATGTGGTGAGAAGCACCTAAGTCGATGACCCATGAAGATGTAGAAGCTACTATAGCTACAAGGTCCTTGCCCTTTTCTTTCTCCTTACCCTTGCCTTTTGCCTTGGTAAAATCTTGGGTAGATGAATTTTGCTTGATGGACTCAGGAACACCTATGTTGTTCTTCTCTAGAAGATGAGTTAGGTGATCTATTTGTTTCTTCATGCATTTGTGTTTATCATGCCCTATTTTTTTACAATAGGCACACTTAACCTTCTCCTTCTTAGGTTTAGCATTGGAAGAGGAAGTCTCAATGTTGTTTTTGGCAAAATTGGTGTTTTCTTTCTTCTTCTCTTGGTCCTTGTTCTTTTTCTTCTTCTCCTTTGTTGAAGTCTTATCCTTACCATATCCAGCTATCAAAGCTTGGGGTTGAGTAGACTTCATTGTGCCCATTTGAATTAGCGTATCTTGCTCCCTAGTCAAGTTGGCAATGAATGAATCCAAAGAAGGCATTTTCCATGCAGTGCCAAGGGCACTTTTTGTGGCATGGAAAGTGGAGACAAAGACTGAATAGCATGGACCTAACTTTGTGAGAATAGAAAGGATGAGTTGATCATCTTTCTTCTCTATTCCACATTCTTTCAATTGCAATCTAAGGGCCTTAAAATTAGTGAAGAAGTCCTGTAGGGTGTCAAAGTTGCTAGGACTTAGACTTATGAGTTTGTTTTCGAGCTCATGACCTCTCATCTCATCAAGCTTCCCAAATAAATTTTCTAAGGTGTCCCATATGTCATTGGGAATCTGGGAGGATTCTAGATGGAAGATAAGTTCTGGAGACATAGATAAGCTTAGTAATCCATAGGCTTCATCACTACGGTTGTACCACTTAACCTTTTCAACATCATTGTTGGGTTTTACTTCAGTGCCCATGGTGATCCTATACAACCCTTTGCTTCTAAGAATGATTGACATTTTAACCTTCCATTCATGATAGTTGAAGGGTGTTAGGGGTTTAAGTTTAAAATAATCCATTTTTAACTAAATTTAGGTGAGTTGTGTTGATTGCAAGTTGTGAAATTATGCAGAAAGGAGAATGAAAGCAAAAATTTGCAAGTTGTGAAAAACAATCACCACCCCCCCAAAAATATTGAGCCCTTCCCCCCCCAAATATGCAAGTGAACACTCAAAAGACATTGGACTCAGCTGAAAATGCATCTTAGAGCAATCAATGCAAGACTAAAGCACACAGGACGTCAGACTCATCTGAAAATGTGCCCTAAGAGACCCAAATTTTTGGCACTTTATAAACTAGTGTATTTTTGAAAAATAATAATCCTACACTATGGATAATTGAATTACAAACACTTTTACAAAAAATGGCACCCAAATCCGAGCTACCATTTGCAAGATATTAAAGGTTAAATTTTCCCGTAAACTAGTGTTTTTGCAAAAAAAGCACTAAAACATTAAAAAATGCCTATTTTGAGAGAGAAGGTGGCTTTCCAACCACTCATTGGATTCAGCACATAATGAGGAATCCAAAGGAGATTTGTGTGAGGGGGAATTGGCCTCCCGCCAACCTGGGCCTCACCTTTCATCTTCGTAGGTTGAAGATACAAGTTTAAAATGAAAAACCCCCAAAATTACAAAACTGTCTATAAAACTGAATATTCAGTCAAATTGACTGATTTTTGTTTTATCAACTCAATTTTAACTAAAAAAATTAAGCAAAGATAGAATTGAACTACTGGCCAAGCATCTAAGGGTCCACATGGGATGCCAAGTAAGGAAGGGGCGCCCAAAAGGGCACAGTCCAGAATTTATCTTTCAGAAAAGACAAAAAAATAGACTTGCTGGAAATGTCGTACGGCCTGATGATGCCTTGCTGGTAGAAAGGAATGTGGTGTGGACCAGAATAAGGCGTTGCATAAGTTGGCGTAGACTTGCAAACTGTTGACCAGAAGAGCGCATCGTACGGCCTGCAGACTTGGAAAGAATGCATCTGCTGAAGCTTGGCGTGGTAGAAGCGAAGGCCAGAAGCTAGGCACAGAAGCTTGGTTGTAGAAGGATGCTGGAAGGACTGTTGTTTGGAGCTACTGCTCCTCCCTCTACTGCTCCACACAACAATGGCGCCCAAGAAGAGAAACAGATGAACCAACCCCTGAAGTGAAGACAACCAAGACACCCAAAGGCCAAAGATTTCCAAGAAAATGATACCAGAAATGATATATATATTTTTATTTTAGATCAAATCTAAAAAAAATAAAAAATAAAGAGAACTCCACTCCTCTTGATTTCAAAATGAACTAAAAGCATAACCATACACATGATTAACTTTCTTGCTCTGATACCATATCGGAGTTATTTCCAGAATCCAGATAATGCAAGTGCAATGGAGATGTGATCACACGAGTTGAAGCAAGTGCACACCACATAAATGCTAAAGCAATTTGAAAATAACACAATAAGATAAATTGCACAAGACAAAATAGAGAAAATCAAAATTTGATTAACAAGAGATGGCCAAAGTGAGGAATACATATAGGAGAGTACGTAAGTAACTCCTCCACAAAAGGGGGACAAGGCACCCCAAGCATAGACTGTAACTCCTCCATGAAAGGTGGAGACAAGGTGCTAAGAATAGAGAAGTAACTCCCATCAAGGGAGTTACTTATGACATTCTTATGACACTTATGACACATCTATGACACACACCTCCACATAAGCTAGCATATCCCACAAATGTAGGAAAACTCCATGTATGCACAAGAAATATAATTTCCCTATTTAAAAAATAGGGAAAAATAAAAACCTACACTAATATGAATGTGATGCATCTGGATATGGTATGGGTGTTGTGCTCATGCAAGAAGGCATACCACTTGCATTTGAAAGTCTCCAACTAAAGGGTAAAATTTATCTTAAGCCCATCTATGAGAATTAAATGATGGCCATTATGCATGCAGTCAAACAATGGAGACCTTATTTGATGGGTCATCACTTTCAAGAAAATATAGATCATGATAGTGTCAAATATTTTTTGGAACAATGGTTGTCATCATAAGAATAACAAAAATGGGTAACTAAGATGTTAGGCTATGATTTTGAAATAGTCTACAAGAAAGGCAAGGACAATGTGTTGACAGATGCACTATCTAGGAGAGATGAATTAGTTGAGGCAATGCTATGTGTCATGACCATTTGATAGGTAGATTGGTTAGAGAAAATTAGATTAAAATGGGAAAATAATAGTGTTACCCATGATCTAATTCAGAATCTTCAGAAAAGTTTGGATGGATTTGAAAAATTCACATGGAAGGATAATGTATTAAGTATAAATATAGATTATACCTATGTAATAAATCTCTTCTCAAACAAAAAATCCTTCAAATTCATGAAACTCTACTTGGGGGCCATTCAAGATTTTTGAAAACCTATCATAGAATCAAGCAGGTTTTTTTTTTTAAAAGGACTCAAGGGAGATGTCTAGATTTATGCGGTTGAATGTATGATATGTCAACAAAATAAAGGTGAAACCATCAAAACCCAAGGTCTTTTGTAGTCTTTATCCATGCCTAGCCAACATTGGGAAGAGGTGTCTATGAATTTCATTATAGGGTTATCAAGATTTGATGGTCAAAATGTTATCATGGTTGTTGTGGATCATCTCAGTAAGTATGCTCATTTTTGTTCTTTATCACATACATTTATTTCTAGTATAGTAGCTTCTACTTTTTTCAATGTAGTTCAAAAACTACATGGTACTCCTAAGATCATTGTCAGTAATAGATATCCCATTTTCACTAGTAATTTTTAGACTAAATTATTTGCATGTTTAGGCACCAAGTTGGCTCATAGTTCATCCTTTTATCCTCAATCATAAGGACAAACTAAGGTAGTCAACAAATGTCTAGAAAGATATCTCTATTTTGATTCTGATAAATGGATTTATTGGTTACCACTTGTTGAATGGTGGTATAATACTTTTGTTTATAGTTCTTCCAAAATATCTCCCTTTGTGGCCTTGTATGGATACCACCCTCCATCCATCACTTAAACCTTCAAGGTCCATCCTAAGGTTCCTGCGGTTGAGGAATATATTCACCATCAATAGGAGGTCTTTGCAAGTTTGTGTGAAAATTTAGCTATGGCCTAG